>NNCB01000060.1:0-30475 GCA_002317545.1 Scenedesmus quadricauda | reverse complement strand
GCCACGCAGGCCAACCGCCGGCGTGACGCGCCCAGCGCCATCTGGCAGGTCATGGTGCCGCGGCGACACGCATTTAAACGGCATCCTCCCAGGGGCCTATGCCGACGCTGAAGATGGCCACTGGCTGTAAATGAACCGGGCGATCGCGCCGCGGGCTCGAGCCGTGATCCTGCCCGGGAGCTCCAGCCCACTTGCTCTTGATCCACGCGCATAGCTGGCCGCACACATCCGGCCAGCAACGGAAGCTGGTCACACTCACGTCTGCTCGACGCCGCCCGATGATCGATGCGCCTTCCGGCGGGGCTGTCCGAATGGATGCCATGCTGGCTTCGCTCGTGGGATCGTACTGCGGAGACCCAATACTAATATCGAGCGTTGAGCGCAGCTGGAACAGGTCGCCACGGCGTTCGAACATCTGGTGCGGCGCCAGCTTGCATTTGCCTAGGTCCGTTATATTGTGCGTGTTCACGGCGCGCTTGCGCGCGATCGCTTCCATCAGGATGAGCCGAGTTTCGCTCATGATATAGCCTTGGAGAGGGGAGGAGATTTTTTGTTGTGCGTTGCAGCATAATGCACATGCGAAGGGACACGGCAAGTCCCGAAACGCAACTTAATCGCTGAAATCCTATGCGCGAATATCGCCGCCATTGCCATATTGGACCAATCGCGGCATAGGGCGGCGGCCCTTTCCTCCCCGGGTCCACGGGCGCAGCCGCGCCGACCAAGGGTGGACCGTCGCCGGGGTCTCGCTGGGCGGAATGAAGGCGATGCACGCGCAGGGCGATCTGCCGATCGCCGGGGTCGAGCATGTCCGCCAGCCCTATGCCTTCAACGAAGGGCAGGGGATGACTGAGGAGGAGTTTCGACGCCTGCGTGCAGGCGATCGAGGACAAGATCCTGGAGGTCGGCCCCGAAAATTGCCCCGCGTGTCACGATTCACCTTCGTGCGCTACCGCCAGCAACGCGAACGCCCGGATGGCAGTGGCAATCGCCTATGCATATAGTATGCTGTCTATGCTGTGTGGCAGCAAGCGGCGTTGCATCCTTGTTGCCCATTTGCAGCATGGTCATGACGTGTTGACCTGCAGGTTGACCTTGCTTGCACTGTGCACTGCTGTGTGGCATGATACATGACAGCCAGACATGCGGAGCACGTTGCTCTCAACAATGTATGTGCAGTGCCATGTGATAGCTCCTTTTGACCCGTTGCGAGGTTGGTGCAAGGTGTGGTCCAAGAGCAACACATCGGAGTGCATGGTGGCTGATTGCCTGTCAGCCAAGAAGCTGCTGGTGTGGCCTCATGATGTACCTGGGAGGCCATCACAGCCCGGTACGAATCGCTGTATGTAAACCTGCTCGCCGTAACACAATCCCCAACACGGTGAAGCACGCATACAACGCTGGTGGTCAGAAACACGCCCGTCGCTGCTTTGTGCTCAGGAACACGCTTCAAGACTCTGATGTCATCCTACGTAGCGCCTTGGCTTCCGGCAAGACACTGTTCAGTAAGCACACTTTCCAGTTGTCAGTTGGGTGACATCATGACACCGTGCTGTGGCATTCAAAATTACAACCCATGACCGCGCTTGCTCGTTTGAAGTAATCCAAGAGTGGTACGAAGTCAACATGAAACCATGAAGCCCACGGCCTCGAATTCAGTACTGGACAATGTCTTGATAGGGCACGGTAATGTGACAGTAGCATATTGCCAATGTGCGCGTTCAATCGCGACTTATCGCCATTTCTGCTAACTCTATAAACAAGTCGCACGCTGACAGATCTGACTTCCGCAGGTTTTCATGAGGAGCAGTCGTGGCTGACAAGCTGAGAGCAGCGCCAAGCACAGGGGTTGAGGCCACGGTTGCTCCCAACACTTATGAAACGCGTAGGCCCCAATGGGCGTGTGCAGCGACTCAAAATGGAAGTCGTCTACGACGCCCACAATTTCGGCATTAGCCTCGCCAAAGAGATGATAGGCTTTGCGGCCAATGGCTTGCTCGGGCGTAAAGCCTAGGTAGTTGCGGCGTGTTTTTCAGAATCACCGGCGGTGCGTATGCTGACGAGTTGCGTTGCTGCCGGACAGGGACAGCACATTGCACTGGCTCCACATACGGCATGCGACGCGGACAGCCGACGCCGATGCTGCACTATCCATCCCATGTGAAATCCCTCTCCTCCTCGCACCCCCAGGAGTCGCTGCTGCACTGGGCTATAGAAAACAGCGACCCCGCAGTCCTGGCCGACCGCGCAGGCCGCAAAGACAAGGGGCAGGAGGAGGTCGTCAAGGACTTCCTGGAGCGCAAGCAGCGCGTCAAAGTGGTGCGTGCAGTGCTTGCGGATGCACCGACACAGGCTGAGGTGAATCAGAGCTGGTGTGGGGGCCGCCTTCTTGTCCCACCGCAATCTAGCATTCATGGCCAGGAGCGCCGCAACACAGGCGTGGGGCCGATCTCCCTGGGGCCCGTGTATGGCTCATGTCCCATCATGTGCCTTGCCGTGCCCCCGTCGCTGACGCCTGCAGCTGTACGATGCAGTCAACGCGCTGCCGACGGAGGCTGGGCTGATGAAGCAGGCAATCGCGGGGCCGCAGGATGAGGCCGCCGCTCCAGAGCCCAGGATGAGCGGCGCTGAGGAGCTGCAGGCGATTCCAGCGCGTGCCGAGCCCTCGGTGGTCATCGCGGATGAAAACGCGTGGTGTGGCGAGCAAGTCGTGCAGGCCCGGAGGAGAGGGCCGAACCCCGGGCGCAGGAAGGGCGACGTTGGATTCCCGTTGGTACAACGTGAGCGTCCGCATGGTTCACCAAGGCGATGGACAAGTGAGCATCCCTGCCATTCTCTGCGGCTCGGTCACGACGCCAATTAGATTCTGTTCAAGAAGAGATTTTCCGACACCACGACGTGCAATCTCCGCACCCTGGTCGGCCTTGCGCCACTTTCGCCCTCCTGGCCGGCACCTTCGCCACTTCGGCATTCGCGCAGTCCGCCGCGGCACACGTCAGGCACGGCCGCTAAACCCGCAGCATATCCGGCAGCCCGGGTCGCTGACCCGGGATCCCACACGCTCTGCTGGCCATCACCCAGCTGCGAGAGAAGCGGCGGCCGCCAAGTTACTGTAAGCATGAACACGGTTTCGCGCTCGCGCGAGGGCGCGCCGCGTTCCGCCGCATCGTGGCTCCGCAGCTCGAGGCGGCGGCCGCGCCGGGTGTCGGCGCAGTCGGAGCGCGTGCGCACCAAGGCGCTGCACCTGCTGACCGACCTGCTCGAGCTGACAACGTTTGCGAGGGCGGCGGCAGCGACGCAAGCCAGCAGCGCAGCAGCAGCAGCAGCAGGAGGATGGCCGAGGCAATGCGGAGATCGAGCGTCTAGCAGCTGGCGTGCTGCCGCAGTTTGCCGGCGCGGCGCTGCAGCTGCTGCAAACGGCGAGAGCCTGCGCGCCCAGGAGACGGCGCTGCTGGCGCTGCACACCATCCTGGCCATGCGGCCACAGGACGGGCGCGAGGCCCTAGAGGCGATGGGAGCGGAGGGGGTGCGCGGGAGGCGCTGGTGGCACTGGAGGCGGCGCTGCTCACGGGGAGGACGCGGCTGAGGAGGCGCGGAGAGAGGCGGCGGGACTGCAGCCGCGAGAGGGTGGCGGAGGTGGAGCTAAGTGCCGGGGAGGACCAGGGAACGACCCGGGGGAGTTCGGAGACGGCAGAGACCCGACTTATCGCCACTTACCGGTGGGCTTGTGCGCGGACCTGCTGCAGGACCTGTCTGCGAGCACGGGTTCCTGGGCCACGATGAGCTGGATGCCGATCCCTGTGGTTGGCGGCTTGCACAGCTATGCACCGGGGCGTTGCGTACGCTGTGTAATATGCCGCGGCGATGAGAGACCGTTACGGCTCTACGATGATGGGGCACTTGGACAGGTGTGCGTGAAGCCAGGGAGGGACATTCGGGTGTGGGCAGGAGCAGGGGCAGACAGCCGCCTCCTGGCTGCCAAACGAGGGTGTGACCGCAAGGGCGCCTGCCCGTCCTGGAAGAGGACGAGGTGCCGGCGCTACCGGGCACCACACATACTCTCCTGGCTCATAACATCCATATCATCAAGGTGTGACTGCGTTGCTGCGAGCGACTTGGTGGTGGGCGCCCACCGCCTGCTTACTGCGATGACGTTGGCGCCCAGCAAGGCAGTGTCGGCGAGCGCTAGCGCTATCCTGAGCGTTAGTCATCTCCTTACTAACGCCACTTTTCCGTCAGCTTCCGATCGGTTTCTGCCGATAGAGACGAGCGCCCCGGCGAAAGCCGGGGTCCAGAATTCCAATGCCAGCCCTACGCTTTTCCGCGCTGGCGCCCGGCTTTCGCCGGGGTTCGCAATGGGCAGTTCCCGCCCCGTGCAGGCCTTCAGCTGTGTTTGGGCCACAGTCTCGCATTATAGGATAATAGGACTGCGCCATCGGCGGTGACGAGTTGCGCCCGTATACACACCTGAGCAGCAACCTGGCCTGCCGTGGGCTGTCGCTGATCTGCGCGCCGTCTATGACGTGCTTGTCGCCAATGGGCTGGCCGAGGGCAATAACAACCAGATCACCGACATGATCTGCTGCCCGGGCCTCGATTTCTGTGCCCTGGCCAATGCCCGCTCCATCCCGATTGCACAGGAAATCTCCAAGACCTTTGCCGTCTCCAGAGCCAGCACGCAGAAGGTATCGGCAGATCACGTCAAGCAACTGGACGCTCACCATTCGGATGGTGGGTCCTGCATCTCCTGCCGCTCTTGAGGGCGCCGTCGCGGACAGTGCTTGCCGGCTCACACGACAGTGCTTCTCGTCGCAGGGGCGAGGTGGCTGAGCTGTGGGTCATGAACACAACATGTATCACGACGTCCGCAATTTCCGCGACTTCCTGAAAACGCTGGCCGAGGTGGGTGGTTGCAAGGAACGCGGGGTTGGTTCGAGTTGCGTTCGGCACAGAGCGATCCTGCACTCCACCCGGACGGTGAGTTCAACGGCTCATCGCGCCGCTGGCCCATCGTGACTGTTGGAGCGATCATGTTTGCCAGGGCAGCACCGCAGCGCGGTGGCAGCAGAGCCGTGCACCAGCCCAAGCGCACTCAAGGCACTGGACCCGGCTGACGACTATACCGTGCGCACCTGTGCTGAGAGCGGCGGCATCACCCATATTGGCATGAATCCCGCAGCAGCGCGACCACATCATCAACTCGGCCGCAAGACCTCAATAGTCGCGGCGCCCAAGCACCTCGGTGGCAACACTCGACTCCCCGCAAGCTGTTTGTGGGCGGCACGAGGTGCGGGGTGCAGGTGGTGCTCATTCGTGAAAGCGTTCTGACTGATTTGCAGCCCATGAGATACTCATATCAGGCACTGCTGCACAAGTTGCTTGCCATTGTCCAGAGGGCAGGGCAGGCAAAGCCGAAAGGGTTTTGGTCGTCCGCTTGCGGACGAGGCGCCCAAAGCAGCCCCTTTTGAGATGCATGCGTTGGCCCGCCTCGCTGCCTCGCCGCCCAATCACGCATCCCATGCAAGAGCCTGCGCACCGAGGAGCTTATCGAGCACGTCGCGATTGCCTATGCGGCGACGTGGTGGAGTGGGGATACGTATTCAAGGATTTTGGAGGGGTAGAAGTACTTTATCAGCAGAAAAATATGTAGTGGCCCAGCGGCCAGACTGCTTGAGCATCTTTGATAATGATCAGAAAGCACTTCATGATGGGCTAAAAGCGGGTCTCGATACCACGACATGGCTGGTGTGTGTGTGATCTTGTCCCAAACCTTCTCGCCTCCCAGATGGTGCGGCGTGAGGGCGTCTCCAGGGGATTTGGCTTTGTGACCTTTTCAGACGAGATGCGGTTGATTAGTGCTGGTCGTATCCCACCCATGGCCGGCAAGAAGGTGGAGCTGAAGCGAGCGGTGCCCAAGGAAGATGGAGGCTGCCGCGAGGCCGCGAGTTCGTCTGGCGGCGGCGCAGCGCTGGCGCAGGCTTTGCGTACCCGATGCTGAGAGGCCGCCGGCGGCGGTCGCTGCCGGCTGGAGCCCTTCAAGGGGGCCCAGCGGTGGCGGCGCGTATTTCCAGGTGCCCCACGGCTACGTGCCTGTGCCGCACGCCGTGCCCGCTCCGTACAGCCCTGTGGCGGTGCCATTCGCGGCGGCCGCGGGCTCGCCGATGCGAGGCGAGCGCGGCTGGAGGGCAGTCTCCCGCGCGCGCCGCGGGGCGCTGGACCAGCGGCGGCGGCATCGGCGGCGGCGGCGGCGGCATTGGCGACGAGGAAGTGCCGAACATGCCGCGCGAGCCACGGCACCAGCCCCGGCAAGCTGTTGACCAGCCCCATCGCCTTACTCGAGGAACAGCCAGCTCCGATCTGCCCGGGCACCACGAGTGCCGCGACGAGCAGCGGCAGGGTCGCATCACGGCCCGTTGAAGCACCAATGGTGATGCCAGGCATCATCCCGGGGTGGGACCGCGCGGGATCGTCGTTGTGACGCCCGCGGGCCGCGGTTGTTGCCCAAATGGCCACAGCGGGACAGGTGCTCGGTCGAGTCCGCTGGGAGAAAGGAGGTGATGCGAACGTATCGCGACTGCGTCAAGGTGAAGTGCGAGGAGCGCGCCCGCGACCAGCGGCGCGGCGCATCACCGGCGCAGGGCAAGCCGCCGCAGAGCAGCCACAAAACCTGCCGTGCCAGCCGCCTCAGCAGCGGCACCAGCGAGCCGCGCAGCGTTGCGCGGCCGATGCAGGAGGGGCGACCGAAAGCCAGTTTCGTGGGACGTTTGGCACGATGCGTCTTGCCAGACGCATCGCCGCGCGTCTGCGGAAATCGAAATCGATGCCAAGTGCGTGGCTTCGACCCCGCCTTGGCCCGACCGCATCGCATAATTGCGCGCAATCTGTTGCCGGATACGGCCGTCCTCGATAGCGGGCTTGCCGCCCAGCAGCGTGTCTTTGGCCAGATCGACGAACAGGTCGAGGTGCGGCCCGAAACCCGCGCTGTCGGTCGCGACATAGCGTTCGATCATCAGCGTGGTGATGGCGACCGCAAAGCCGCCTCCGACGGGCGACATCGGCGATCGTGCCGTCGCCTGCGCAGCACTGGCGGTGCGTGCGGTTCACGGTCGCACCGAAGAGGGCTCCTGACACGTCGCGGCGCCTGCAGCGCCGGACGCGTGCTTCCCTGCTGCGTCCAGGGGCGCAGGCCGGAGCCCGCTCAACGGTGTTCGATTGACAGCGTGTACAGCTTGCCAGCTGGCTTTGCCGGGGCCTGCCGGGACTGCCGTGGATATGCAGAGCTCTGTGCGCCCGCCTTGGTGCGTTGTGCGGCGACAACGACAGCAGTGTTGGCGCGGCAATCTGCCGGGCGTTAACGTCATCACCAGCATGCCGATGGCTGTGCTTGATGATGCGTGCGTCATCGCCTCGTTGCGGTCCTTCACCGCCGAACGCGGCGTGCGTTTCGCCCACATTTCGGCAAACGCCTTGTCCATCGCAGACTGCATCCGCTTCACCACTGCGGCGCGGCTTTCGCCCGTCGTGAAGGCATAGCTGTCGGGCAAGATACTGCCTTCGGCGGGCACGGGAATTTCGCCTTTCAGGCGCTTTTCCGCCATCAGCCGTTCCCACCATGATCGAGGGCAAAACACACACACACACACACACACATGCTAGCATGTGCGCCCACAGGCTTTCACCACCGTGCGCGGGGCATGCAGCCTTCAACCCTTATCATATCAACCCGGCCATTAATATTATTTGGCAGTGGACATCCTGCTTTCATTAACCGTAAGTATGCCTTTTTCGGTTTCCTTCTTGGTACGGATCAATTTGCCCTCCGCGTCATACTCAAAGAAGGTGGCAAAGTTGTTTTCATCCAGGCTGGCGTATAGCCTGAAGTCGAACAGCGCGCTTGCATAGCGGCGAGCTTTGACGTGGGTGGCCTGTGCCGGGAGCACACCCCTGAATGCCGTCCATACGCCCCTGCTTCCCAACACGTGCGAGAGCGTCATGCCGTGACAAACAACAGTGATGACGCCCGCGCAGGGGTTGACGGCCGCAGCGGCAGCTTTTGCCGCCGCGGTCGGCCGATGACGACACGAGACGATCTGCTACTGACTGACTGGCGCGACAGGAGCGAATTTCGGCCCCTGGCGCTACATCTGTTCCTCGCGTACCGCGCACGGGCGGGCGCCACGCCAATCAGGCCAGCCTATCGGCAAGCTATGCCACGTGACGCGCAGGCTCTACTGGGTAAGTCCATGCGCGGCGCCCGTTGGACTGCCGCCCCATGAGCAAGCATGGAGGTTGAAATGCCCTTATTTCCACTCCGCGGCTGGTCCGCGTCGGCCGGATCGACAACAGCCTTCCTTTTGTGCGCCGCAAATCTCGGCGTGCGAGGGCCAAGCGGCGATGCGGGCCTGGGGGCGCGCCTTGCGATTGCTTCGAGGGGTGCTTTGCCTTGGGTTTGGGGGGATGGGGGCATACGTGAGTGCTCATGCTGAGCATACGTGCGCCTTTTGAACAATTCAGGAAAGAGTCTTCTATAATATTTTCTATGCGATATAGTGTCCCCGGTGCTCATGCAGGAACTCTGTAAAACTGCCAAGTACCTGTGTGCATCTAGCACCTGGTGGTCGTCCCGCCGCCCTGCCGGTCTATGACAAGCCGATGATCTATTACCCGCTGTCGGCGCTGCTGCTCGCCGGGATTCGCGAGATACTGATCATCTCCTCGCCCGAATATATCGACAATTATCGCCGGCTTTTCGCCGACGGCAGCCACGTTGGCGCTGCGCTTCGTGAAGGATCTGTCGAAGCCTTCAGCCCGAGGGGCTGGCGAGCCTTCCATATTGGTGCCGCTTCTTCAAATTGATTCTGGCTAACTATCCACACCTCTCCTCCAATCCCAAGCGTAGCATTGCGTGGCGCCAGCAGCAGCAGCGGCAGCACCACGCATGGCCGCCCCGAGCGGCATCGCCGCGTGCTCATTGACGCATCTGCAGCCGGCGCCTCATCTGCTTACTGACGCCATTACGATCGGGCTTTTCTCGCTGATCGGGTACCAGATCGAGGAGTTCTACGCGCAGTACGTGGTGGTGTTTGGGCTGGCGGCGGCTCCGCTCGTAAGACCTACCTTACTACAGGAGGTCCGCAGAAGCCACAAGTGAGCAGGGCGGCGACGACGATTACGCGTCTGCACCATGTTGCCTCACATGCATTCATCTCAGCAGGTGCGCGTGCTGGCGCGTGCACGGTAGCGCGCGAGATGCCTGGCGACTGCCTTTTTTCACTGCTGCCTGCGTTGCGGCTACGCCGCCAATCCCTGCATGAACTCGCGCGCCCTGCTCCCACCTGGGCTGGCCGCCTCCCAACTGGGTGTTCCGCGCGGTGAGGCACCTGGGTGCCGCGCGTTCCCCTGTGCCTGGCGACCTCCACGCGCCTCCAATGTGGACCCGCGGTTCCGCGAGCGATGACGCGGCCCCACCCCACCATCCTGCTGCCGATGCCCGCCATCCCGCTCGAATTACTCGTGCATCAGGTATCGGATCCCGCTATAAGCTGCTGCAGTACGGTGGGTCTTGCCATTACTCATCCCAGCAAGGGGCGGCCCTGCATCCGCCGCTCCTGTCGCCAAGCCGATGCCGGCAATGCCCACCTTGTCGCACTGGCCGGACGATGAACCGCCCGATTCCTAGCGGTTTGCGGTCATTTCGCGCTTCATCCTCCGAACACGTGGGTATACTGGCCTGGCGTCTACGGAGAAGCACATGGGAACGCACACATCATCCACATGCATGCATGCTCACGCGCTCACGCGCGCGCACGCACAGACAGGCACAAACACACACACACACACACACACACACCCACACACACACACACACAGAGCACACATTCAGTTTGTTCACGACACACAGCGGCAAAGGTATGTGCACACACAAGATGCACGAGCACATACATAAACACACTCGACGTATCCATGCCAGGTGTCACTGTGGCTGGTCATCAAGAATCGCCATGAAACCAGGCGCCACGCTCCCCCTGCTGCTCTTCGGCACACACTTGGCCCTGGGCAACTTGGAACTGTGGATCCCAAGCCGCGCCCCAAAGCTCGCGGCAGGCCGCGCAATCTCTCGTGTACCGTACGTCACACGCCGTTGGAGCGGGGGTCCGTGGCATTGCTCACCCGGGTTGCTGAGATCCACGCCGCTGCTCCATGCCCCCGAACATCAGCGCACATGCTTTGAAGGGCGACTCTGGCGTTGCGATGAGTACAGGGCGCTTGTTCAGGCTGGGCTCCTTGCCGACTTGCCCGATCCATCCGCGGGCTGATCGCATGCTTTCTCCGCGACGCGCGCAGCTGTAATCGCCCGTGCAAACCCCAGGGGTGAACGTCGGCCAGCGGCAGCTCAAGCCCAGCCTCAAGGTCATGGGCGCGTTCTGGCGCATCGCGGGTGAGCCTGAGCCGGCGCGGGGGACGCAAGCAGGGGTCGGGCAGTCGACCTGTGGATCGTCTTGCCTCCATATTGGAGCAAAGCCGCTCCGCTGCGGAGGCGGCTTGCGCTCGACCGGCTTCAGAGCGTTTCGGCACGATGGCAATGACGTGCAAGCGCCTCCCTCCCCGGGGCTGATTGTCTGCACAACCCATGACTGTACAGCCTTCACCCACTGCGTATACCCAAAAACCCCTCATACTGGTCACAAACGACGACGGAATAACGTCTTTAGGAATCCGAACACTGGTAGAATGCTGATTGCCCCAACCGCATGGTCGCAATCGCCAACGAAGGCGCGAAGGAGCTGGGCTTTGCCAACACCGGCGCGATGTGGCGTTCTGGCTACGATATGTCGCCCGAGGATTTCGCGAAGACGACCGAGCGGCTGTGGCAGGAAGTCAAGCCGCTCTATATGGCGCTCCACACCTATACCCGCTGGAAGCTCAACGAGAAATATGGCGACGCGGTGCAGCCCAAGACAGGCCCGATCCGCGCCGACCTGCTCGGCAATATGTGGGCGCAGGAATGGGGCAATATATCTACCGCTCGTCGCCCCGCGCGGGACCGGGCGACCTTGGCTATGACATCGGCGACCTCTTGACCGAACTTGACAGGTGCCGCTTTCGTCATCGCCGATATTGCGCGCGAGGACGCCGAGGTGCGTACGCTGCCCTGTTGTCCTGTGTGCCTGGCGTCTTGGCCTTGGCTCACCAGCCACTCTGTTGAGATATCGGTACTGTTGAAGCTTCCAGTTTTTAATGTTGAAATTGGCTACCGTTCATCATAGCTGCTGTTACCAGACTGCATTTTGACGCTCCACGAAAGGCCATCCAATGGACTGACTCAGGATGACAGCGGTCAACTGTCAGGCCTGGTTAGACCCAGGAAGCTGCCATACGTTGTCATGCTGTTCAAACTTAGATGAAGCGACTAACAGGGCGATTTCTGCGCTGTCATGGTCCTGTGCACGATCACTGCTCTTGCAGCTGTTGGCGGAGCTCGCTTTTGAGGGCGTCGATGCTCTTCCCGTAGGCTTCTACCAGGTTTTTAATAACACATACGACCGCAAACGTCGCGCACATCGGCAGCCAGAGCACAGCGCCCGCTGGTTGTCTACCGATGTCATTGCTGCTGTTGTGGCGGCAACTGCGCCGGTGGCGTATGGCGACTTTCTCACGAGCACCGGCGCACACCTGAGCAGCTGCGTGCGGAGTCGATGTGTGGATCGAGGAGCAACAGGCCCATGCGCGGCGTCGCACTGGCCGACAGCCAACAGGTGAGGGGTGTGAGCGTGCCAGCCAAGACTGCGCGCCAACCAGGCCAGGGAGAAAGATCAACGGAGCAACGGTGCGAGGCGCTGTGAGATGTGCAGTACCTGCCGTGCGGTTCATCTCACGGTGAGGCGTTTTTTGACGTGCCGCAGTAGCACCGCCAGGCAACCTCCCTTGGTCCGTGCCCAGTCGATCGCGCCGACTTCGGCCGATGCCGTCACGCAAGGCGATCTTGCTGCGCTTGCCAGGAGATCGGCGCCGGACATGGCCGCGAGGCGACGGCCAGCGCGCCGCCGATGCCAGAAGTGGCGGCCGCAGGCTGGGAGCGCTGTCACCGGGCAGCGCACTCTGGTGGCTGCCGAGGTGTCGATGACCCTCGCGCTGACGTCAGCGGCGGCCAAGGATGACCCCGACCTCGGGGCATCGTACGCCGAGCTGATGGACCTGGGCCTCGTCGATGCGCGGGCCGCGGTGATGACGATGCTGCTGCTCGACGATGCCCTGGCGAGATCGCGATACGCCCGCTGGATACGGCTGCTGCCCACGAGGTGCGCGCCAGTGCGTGCGCATGTGCCCGCCTGCGGGCGCGCGCGTGGCACGGCGTCTTCCCGCCGCACGCTCTGGCTGCGGCGCTGGGCTCATGGCAGCCGTGCGTGTGAGCGCGCTTTATCCAAGTCAGCCTTGACGATGTAGGCCGCGATCATCACCACGATCATGCCAAAAGCATAGGCCGGCCCGGCCTGCAATGCCCAGGCAAAATTGGGTGCTTCACCGGAGTGCATGCCACCACGCCAGATCAGCATGCACGCGGCGTCGACCGTTCCTCCCCAACCCGCCCACCGCCATCGTCGGTACGCTCGACGCCGGCCCCGAACTTCTACATCGTGTTGTATGACGATGTGCGTGAAACGCTCCGCTTCCTGTACTTCGCCGACCAGCGCGATCCGTGGGTCGCGCAACCGGACGAGGAAATCCCCGTCTCCGACATGCCCAACAGCCTGACGGTGGCGATGCTGCGCCATGGCCATCCGTTGCTGGGGCCGGCGGGATCCGGCGGCAACTCGGTGTTGGTCGCGCGGCCAGAGCCTGCCGGTGCCGGAGCGCGCGGCGGCGGCGGAGGAGGAGGGCGAGCGGGGCGGTGCGGCGCGCGGCGCGCTGAGGGTCTGGTGCGCGAGGGCGTCGTGCCGGGTGGACTTTGCCAACCACAGCGCGCAGATGGCTCTGACTTCGCGTCTTCTGGCCGCCTGCGCGCGCGAGTTTGCGCCCTATCCTGATGACGACTATCGCGATGGTAATCGGTATGGTGCCTATTGCCATGGCGCAAGGTGATGGCCGCGGCGTGGTGAACCCTAATTAGGTAATACACCTTGTGCGGGATGTTGTTGCGGGGTAATTGGCGCTCATCCCCGGCGTTGGCCGCGGGTCGGAATCAGGGCTAGCTCTGGCATGGCGACCCTCATGCGGTACCGCTCCGGGCGGCGCAACAGGCGATGCCGGAGAGCTTATCATAACTGTGGGTTGCTGTGAATAAGTCGCCCTCTTGCCCTTCGTGCGCGTGCAAGTAGAAGCACTGGCAGCATGAGCGACGCAGACCCTTCCAAACAACGGATCATTTCGGTCGACCCGCTTCGTCCATCCATGCAGCCACGTGGGCATCGGGTTTCTCGCCCTGGTGACAGACTCTTTCCCCACGACCTGCTTGATGATCGAAGTTGATGCGCCCACCAGGCATCAGCGCGCCGCGCCGCGCCACGCGTCGCCTGCCGCTGCCCCCTCGTCTTCCGCAGGTCTGCCTGCCCAAAGCCGGCTCGGAGCTGACCATCTCCTACCGGCGACAAATCCAACCAGGAGCTCCTCATGCTGTACGGCTTTGCACCCAAAACAACCCCAACGACCAGCGATGATACCCTGCCCCCTGCCGCCGCGCCAAGAGTGGCCGGACGAGACCGTCGGCCGACTGCGGCTGCTGCAGGCGCGCGGCCTGCGGCCGCAGCTCTTCCTGTCCGCGTCGCGGCTGGCGGCGCTGCAGGAGGGCGCGCCCGGCCGGGAGCGCGGCAGCGCGCTCGACGGCGACGCGCGGCGCGTGCTCGAGGCGTTTGTGATGTCCCCCGCCGAGCTGGCTGCGCGGCTGGACGCCTTGGAACGCGGCGGCGGCGTCGGCGGCGGCGACGACGACGACGAGGAGTGGCCTGCAGGCGGCGGCGAGGGGCGGCCTGCCGGCAGCGGCGCGGGCGCGGGCGCCAGGGCGGCACGAGGCGGCGGCTGACGCTGTGGGGGGTGGCGCCGCAGCCCCTAATTCAGCGCGTCGTTGATCGTGTTGAAGATATTGGCGAGGCTGAGGCCGAGCATCTGGAAGGCGATGAGGCTGGCGAGCGCGATCAGCGCCGCGATTAGGCCATATTCGATCGCCGTGGCGCCGCGCTGGTCGGTGCGCAAAGCGGCTCGCGCGCGGGTGGCTGGCGGCGGCGCGGCGCGAGCTTCGGCGACGCTGGTGCGGTTGAGGGCGGCGGAGACATGGGGCTTCAGCGACATGGACTACTTTCCGTGGCTTGCGCGGACAGGCGGCGATTTGACAGGAAATTGCGCGGGGCCGCGCCTAAAGCCTCCGCCCCGAATTCGCAAGCGCAGCGTGGGACAAATTAGCTATTCAGCGCCCATAATGCCCCTCCTCTGTAGGGGAGGGGTGGGCTTCGGCCTTCAGCTCCACCACGAATGTGCCGGCGGACCTGTGCCGTCATGTCTCTTGGGGCCAGCACTCTCTTACATCGGCTCCTACCGCCGACTACCGTATCCAATGAAGGTGATCGGAAACAGTATTCCGCTGCATGCTGTGGTTACGAACACGTCAGATACGCGTTGCGAGCGGAGTAAAGCCTGACGCATGCTGCTTCATTTTCACGCAGTCCGACAGCTAGCATTCGCTTTCATGTCGGCGCTTAATGAGCCTGATTTTGATTCTTATTATCGCTATAGTTGATGAGGCTTCGCTCGACACGATTTCCCGGCGATTCCGCCAATACCCGCTAGGCTCGGAACCCCCAATCACCTGTTACACAATGGCCGACACGCAGCGTTTGAAAGATGTGGAACTCGCTCACTACTCTGAGCCGGTCGCCCGGTCCCAGGCCATCGCCATGGGCCAGAAAGAACTTTTTGCCGTTCACTTCGATCTTTACAGGGCCGAAGTGGATGGGGATATTGAGCTCTTCGGTGAAATAGTCGCGCATCCAGGGTCTGGACCCATCCGAAACTGGGATTGCTCGGCCTCTGCCTCCCTCCAATCCCCGGCCTGCTGGCGTTTGGGATGACCACATTCTTCCTGATGACGGTCGATCGCTCGGTCGTCCAAGGTCTCTGCCAGCCAAGTCATCGGGTACGCCTACGCGAACGGTGGCGCGCAGATGGTCGCCGTCGTGCTCGAAATGCGGCTCTGTGCGAGCGCACGTGCTCGAAGCTCAGGCGCGAGTGACACGAGTTCGCCCTATCGTCCTGCTGGCGATGACTTGCGATGACCATGGACAGCAGCAGCTCAGCAGCAGCACAACCGCAGTACCGCACGAGCAGCAGCAGCAGCAGCAGCAGCATCAGCAGCGCAGCAGCAGCAGCAGCAGCAGCAGCAGCAGGGTCGCCCATCTACGACGGCACTTTGCCAGCCTGTGCCTGTCAGCGCAGAATATCAGTACACCGCAAGTTGCCACACTTCGTGACTGCCAACTAATGAGGGCACCGTGCTCTCAACCCCACACAGACACCCAGGTGCGTCACCATTCACCCTTTGCCATCCCCGCTCGATCTCCTCCCGCTTTTCAAAGATGAGCTTGGCCACGCCTTGCGGCATTCCGCCTTCTTCTCCGACGGCTCGCGTCTGGGCCTCGTGGGCCTTCTTCCAGACCATGGCGCGCCTGCACGCGACTCTGGCTTCACCCCTGACGCCGGCTTCAAGGTCGGCGAGTGCATCCTGCTGGCCATCGGGGCTTCTTCACGTTCGGCTTCTTCGTGCCCACCCTGCGCAAGACGGCTGCCTCATATGGTGCGCGACCGGGCGCTTTACTTTGAGAACGTGTTACGCGGCGTTGTGCGTGCCTCAGCGGATGAGATACAATCAAAGAACAGCTTCCATGCAAAACATCATCGGCAAGCCGCTTTCCTGATCAAAGCATCTTCGTCAACGCCCTGACGGGCCTGCTGATTTCGATGGCGAACGACGAGCAGCTGCGCAGCATTACGTTCTGGGGGCTGGGTAGTTTGGGCGGAGCCACCTGGACCACCGTACTCACGGTACTTCGGCGTTCTGCGGCCTCAGCTCAGTCTACATGGCCATCGCTGAGACTATTCCGACGAGCGAACGCCACCGCGCCGGTCTCAAGCCCCTTCGCATGATCTGCCAGTCGAAGACGGCTCGGAAAATGAGCACATACTTGCTGAGCGCTTTTCTCGGCTCTGGAAGCGCGGGGTTGTGTGCGCGAGTCCATGAGCCCACGTGCGCCCTTGCGCCGCATTAGTTTGAGGAGGCCTTTTGGCCTGGGGCAGCATGCGGAGAGCATGGGCTGCGCCCCCAACGCGTCTGATTTGCAAGTTTTCGACCACTCTTTTCAGCAGATGATTTCCTGCTGTTGCGCGTTCAGAACAACCTGCTTTTTCTCCGTTTCGTACTCCAGCTTCATGCGGGCTATGCTGGCTTCCCGATCTGTTAAATTTACATCTGGTACCTGGCTGCCCTGCTGCCTTGATAATCAGCCAGGGTCATTGCCACAATTTTCGAGCAGAGTTGGGGTTGTTCGCTTGTTTGCAGAGATAACGGACGTCAGCTGCTGACGGACCGCAAGCTGTATTTGATGGACTTACGCCGCCCAATTTTGTTTTGCAGGGCTGGTGTCGACGACCCCAACATTTGTTCAGCTTCTACTTTCGTGGAAGGCCCTGGCAGCGCGTGGAAGGCATGTACCCAGCGCCTGCGCGTGATGAGGTACCCCATCTGTCACGCCTTGTTGGGGTTTCTGCAACGGTGCAGTCTGGCAACTCCTTGAGCGAAGCAGCAATGTACGTTTGATGCACTGAAGGCAGCTGGCACATGGTACTGGTTCATATTGAACATCTTTATTCAATCTTGATGCAACCTCATCTCTGGCTAATTTTAAAGCATCAACCATTTGCCTGCTGTTCAAGGATTTGACTGTAGATATTTTAGCGATTACATTGTCTCTTTTAGGTTGCTCTCCCGTAGCATCTGTATAATTTTCGGATAATATCTAGCGAATGATCACGTGCAGAAGCCTATCTATTGACAACCGTCGCTTTCATCCGCTTCGATGATCAGCCAGTCACTCTTACCTACATAACAGTTGCCGATTTTTCCCTCGCGGATCAGGCTTACAATACCTGCCCCGGTCACCAGGGAATCTACGCCAACAATATTTCGCATCGCGTTGCGGCGGTCTCTCGGTCCCGTGTAACCCGACGTTCTTGTCGGGTACGGCGGGGCGGTCATCCGGTCCGTCTCGTGGGAACTCTGAATGCAGCGGGGTGGAGTGGAGTCTAGCGGAGATCGCCATCGACCTCGTCTGCCGGCCTGCTGCATCGAAGTGCAGGCGTGGCAGGCCCTATCGAAAACGCAAACCGGACATCGCGCAGGCCAGCGGCGGTGGCCGCCAGTGCTCCCGGGATGCGTGGGTGATAACAGCGTCCTTCCGTGGAACCCTTGCCAACCGCATGCAGAAGGCGCGATAGGGCGGCTCTGCTCGGCCCACTTTCGTTATCGAGACACAACTCTGCCGCCATTTTGATGATTTGACATGCGCTTAGACAGGTGGCAGCGCAACCGTCCTATCCAGAGGACTGCTTTCTCCCGCGCTCACGCCAATCTGCCTGCACATTCGAGCACGCAGGTGCGTATGCGTCGCAAGGGTGATCGCGTCGCTCGAGCGCGCTGGGATGTCCCTACCCGACACCGTGGCCACCTGCCAAGCCGCGCGCCGCAACATGATCCTTCGGCTGCCTTCATGGACAACCAGGCCACCACATGCCCCGCTGGCGGCGGCGGCACTGCCCACGCTGGCGGGGCCCCCGAGACGGACCGCGAACGCTCGATCGAGGCGATGGCGCCCCTGCTGCAGGCGGCCCTGGACCCCGCTGCGCCAGAGTGGGCGGCGCGCAACATGAACAGGGGCTCGTCGGCGGCGCCGCCGGCGACGGCGTCAGCGGGCTGCTGCGCGGCCTGTCATACAACGCGCTGGTCTGGAAGCCTCGGCCGGCGTCCATGTTTTCGCTCTCACGCTCGCCGTGCACGTCTGACCCGCCTCGCCCGTGGCCGCAAGCTTGAGGTGTTGGGCCTGGAGCAACAGCTCGTCTTGTCGCGACGCGCTGTCGTGGCGGTTTGCGTCATTGCCCCTTCACGTATGGCCGCGGAGGTCCTGCTCAAGCGCTGGACCGCCGCCTACCTGTCGGCGACGACCGCCACGCGTGCGCGCTCGGCGCGATGGTGGGGTCATGATCGTGTCCCACGCCTACCTGTACGCATGGCGAGCGGCCTGCGCGTGCTGATTAAGCCGAGTCCGCTGCTGCTGGTCCACCACGCGCTGTTGTTCCTGCTGCTGGCGTCGACCTCTGGCTGGGTGCCGATCTCGGCATATAGGTGTGGTTGCAGGGGGCAATGGAACCAGGGACTCCCTGCTTGGGGTGAGATACTGGGACAGGCCGCAAGCAGCTGCGGCAGCATGTTTACTCTGGGGTGTAGATAGCATGGCTTGTGCACGCTGTGCATCGGGTGGTGGGGCACGAGTCCACCAGAGGCGGACACACGCACGCAGTGGTTGACCTCGTGCTTCACCGGTCAGCGCCTTGCCTCGAAGCCGCGACGCTCACTGCGCATGCGCTCTTGCGCATCACCTGACACGACATACATGTCCCCTTCGTTCACGCAGGCGACTCATGTTCTGGACTTGGGGGCGGTCCATGAGTTGCCGCTGTATGTTGCCCTGCTTGTTGCCGGTGTGCACGGCGAGGCGAGGGATTAGAAAGGAGGCGCTGGGGATGAAGACTCTAGGCTGGACGCACGGCGCTCCCTGCCTTGAAGCACGGACTGCGACGAGGCTGTTGGTTGTTCGCAGATAGTGACGCAGCTTGGCAAGCTGGGCCGCCGACAGCTGGCGCGCTGAGTCGCCTGCTGGGGTTGAGCATTGCTATAACCGTGCGAAGCCGTCTTTGACCACAGTTTATGCCGATCCACCATATCGTCTGCCCAGGCGGCAAGAGCACGCGCTTGATTCGTGGCTTCCTTGTGGGCGGCCTGGCCTGGTACGGCCTGACGCGGCTCGTGCAGACGGCACACTTCGTGCCTCCTGATCGTGGCTGATCCTGCGCTCAGGGCCACGGCGCCCTACATCATATTCGCAGTCGTGTGCGCAGCCCTGTCTGGTGTGCAGGCCTACACTTTTGTCATCTACGCGGTGAGCTGCCTTGGAACAGGGTTAGACAGCCGGGGCGAACAAGGGGCGAAGGAAGTGCAGCTCGGCCGGGCGTAGCTGCCGGTGCCAAGCACAGCAGGCGGGCAAAACGGAACGTAGGGTGAACACGCCAGCCCCGCAGGTGTTGCGGCACGACGTGCCTTTGATATGTGCTTCCACTCTTCGCCAACCCACGGCTGGCGAAGCCCTCGGCCAAACGCTCGCGCTTCAGGCGTGATCGTCACGTAATGCCGGGCGCGATGCAAGCCGAACCTGTATCCACCCCTCGGCATGGGATCTCCTCGCTCCATAGTCGCAGTGTCGGCGGCATCGAGGGGCAGTGACAGTGGCAGCGGCGATTCCTGTGCTGATGACGGATAAAGAGTTTCGGCCTGGCGCTAGCGCTCGCGATAGCCATTCTGGTCGCCAACAGATGCTGCTCGGCGTGGTATTCCCCAGGTATACGACTGGGCAGAACATGCGCGTCGATACAGGAGGTTTATCTCGGTGGCCGGAGATTATGCGTTTACTTGTAGCTGGGATTCTATGGCACCGAAATGTTCAACGCCGGCAACGATCGCTCTGTCGGTCACATCCGCCTGCTATGGATGTAATCATCATTGGGCAACCCATGTGTTTACGAATTAGTCGCAGGCCACTGGTCGCTTGATCACAGGTGCATTCCTCGTCACCCAAACCCCAGCTCCCGAACATCACGAGTCCCGAATGCCGTTTGCATTAAGCTGCGGACAGATTATTTTGCTGGTCTGTCATAAAGCGCTTTGAAATGATTATTGACACTACAGCTTTATAGCGAGCACTTCCAATATTGGCTGCCAATAGCCTTAATGGGCATACTGGTCGGGCTGCTTCATCAACATATTTTTATACGAAAGCTGACTTTATTTGCTTTACTATGCATTGTTTGCTTCAGCATGGTGGTATTTGCCTATCCAGACATTGGCTGCACCTGAGATAGCCTCACTTCAATTACAGGATGATTTTGGACAGCTTTGGCACAGAAGCTGTGGTGGGCAAACAGATTGGTGGCGATATACAGGCCACATAACAATAAACTTTTTAGCAACATAAATGTACCTTGATCCTGAGATGCATACAACTGGGGGCAGCATACCCCACATGAAATGCAGTAACTGGCATGCAACCATATTCGCTCCCATGAAATCAGGATCAAATATCAGTTTGTCAATCGTGGCAGGTTTACCCCACAACCCGCCATGCGCCGTTCAGGTTCTCGACTGTTTTCGGGTTTGAAACGCACCGCGCGTACTGAAGCATACGAAAAGAAATGATCACGTTCCATAATCACAAATACAACGGTATCTGGCCGTGCGTCAGCTCAAACCGATCAATCGCTACATTAGGATCGTCTACCCCTCCGCCTCGACTGACCAGATGGCGGGCACGGATACTCGCCAGACACAGGATGTTGAGTCCAACTACTCGCAGGCTCGCGATCCTGAACGCGACACGCTTCGAGTGGTATGGACGCTGGCGATTGGAACCCGGCGCCCCTGGCGTAATGGCCGCCAATGCGGCAGCCATGCTGCAGCCTGTGGTCGGCATGTTGCATGGGGCGAGGCTGATGCCGTTCAACCCTACCGGGCTTCAAGCCCAGCGCTTATTCATCTCGAATTGCAGCAACATGAAGACGGTCAAGGTCACATTTGACCATTGTGTGCAAAGACCATCGCGTCACCCGCCCTGGTCCATGCGCACAGGCTGCTGGCGTTTGGGATGACCACGTTCTTCCTCAAGAGTTGACACCCTCTGGTCTCCAAGGTTTTTGCGGGCAGCAGATCATCGGGTATGCCTACGCGTACGGCGGCTTTGCACAGTGGTTGCCGGCGTGCTCGAGGTGCGATGACGCATTGTTTGGAGCGTTTGTTGGCACTGCCTGGCGTTTAAATGCTCTTGCACAGGGATGCCCCTGCCATATGGAGCCAGCAGCGCCTGGAAACACGTAGAGTCGAGCACACCTTGCCGAATGCCCGCGCCTGCGCGGGCTTGGCAAGCGGCACAGGCTACTGCTCCCAGCTTGCACACCCCCACATGCAGGCTTGCTGGCCTCCTTTGCGAGCCCCCCTGCCCTCACTGGCTCTCCTCCACTTCCTGTGTCCTGCCCCTTCCTCTGATGTCCCCTCCCCTCTGCAGCTGGTCAAGGGCAACACCTTTGCCGGCTCCGCCTTCTTCTCCTATGGCTCCTTCTGATCTCAGGGCTTTCTTCCAGACCATGACGCGCCTGCACGCCGACTCTGGCTTCACCCCTGACGCCGGCTTCAAGGTCGGCGAGTGCATCCTGCTGGCTACCTGGGGCTTCTTCACGTTCGGCTTCTTCGTGCCCACCCTGCGCAAGAACGGCTGCCTCATGACGGTGAGCCTTCCTTGCCGCATGCACTGCGTGGGCTGTTGCGCGCATCGGTGTCGTCAATAGCATGCAGGTGTTCATTTGGTGGCTCGGCAGGGTGTGGACCGGCTAGAGAACCCCTGCCGACACAATTGCAGCTTACCATCTTGCTTTTTGCACCGTCATGACAAATGATTGTGCCCAAACCAAACCCCCAGTTCTTCGGCGCCTGCGCATCGATTTGGCTGCTGGCCCGGGGCGTCTAAGCCCCAGCCAACCACGCCGCCGGCTACTTCGGCGCGTCCTGGGTCTCAGTGCAATCTGCCCGCTTTGCTGGCTTGGCAAGAGAGCCCGGGTGTCACCTTCCCCGTACTCACGCCTGTCCGCTTCATCTAGGTGCAGCGACCTGCGGACGTAGCTTCGGCCAGGCGTGCCCGTGCTGCGCCGTTGCGCGGCGCTGGGCGGTTGCGCCTGAATAGGCTCAGCGACTCAAGGCATTAACGAGATGGGTTTTGTGCATCCTACCACTATTCAGCAAAAAGCCTTTTCTGTAATTATGTCGGGAAAGGATGTGTGCGGCATAGCCCAAACCGGGACCGGTAAAATTTGCCTACTTAGCCTCCACAGACTTGGCACACTTTCTGTAAGAAAGCTTGGAGCGCAGGGCTATATTCGAATCTTTTTCCATATCACGCTTAAGCCGGTAATAGTTCTTTCCAACGGTTGCTCGTCGGTGAGGAGTAATATAACCTGCCTATGTTGTTGCCATTTTCTGAGCATATTGCGATCTCTATTACTTGCAGACATGTTATTCGGAACGTACAGCAATTACTTTAAACAAATGTCCCTTTGTTACACGTTGCTCGTGCTTGCAGATTCAAGTTGTCATTGATACAACTGCAGTTCTTTGGCTGTCCATGCTAGGGAAGCCCAGGAAAAAACTTGCGGCTACCGGCACAAGTGCAGTCCGTTACTGCATCTATTCCTTGGTCACCCCACTTTGGCGTCTACAGCTTCGACGCTGGAATGTTGCCGGTCAACCTGACATGACGAAGAGGAGAGGGATGGCGACTCGCGAGCGTTGTGCTTGCTTGATGGAGGTAGAAGGTCCGGCAGTTTTGAGCATCTCTGTATTTCTATGATGCCCTGAGCGCAAGGGCAATACTCGCATGATCCCAAAGCCCTGTGCCATCAGGGCTGGCAGCCCCGAGCAGCAGTCGACTGCCAGCACGGCCCAACTTCAGTTCGATGTAAGGCAGAATTTGCCATTGATGGTGATGATGATCCGGGGCTCGCGGCCAAAGCTTCCAATCGCCTTTACCAATGTTGCTAACGTCCTGGCGAAGCGCGCAATCAAATTTCGCATTGCAATTGGCCGGACATGAACGACATTGGATGTGATGCTGCGCCAATATGAACTTGGAGCGCTGCGCGCTTATGATCCCGACGTCGACGAGGCGCTGCTCAATCGCGCTATGTCTTCACCGTCCAGAAGCATGGCAGCCAGAAACGCGCCTCGAGGCGACAGGCACAAACTGCCCCATCCGCTTCATTATAGACAGGAAGCACCCCCCCCCCTGCCGCCGCCCCCGGGCGCCCACCAATTGCGCTCATGATGCCGTCCCCGCAGTGCTCGTTGATGAGCGCCTTGATCTGTCGCCGCTGTGGCGGATCGATCCGTCGTCGCTGGTCAGGGAACCATACCGTGTCGACGACATTGCCCGCGGCGTCGAAAACGAGGCGAAACGATGTGCCAAGGACGATGAAAAGGGTCGGAAGAAAACATTTGTTTCACCCAATTTCGTCTTCGAGTGGATTATTTTGCTGTCGAAGACAGCCCGGTCACGCTCGGTCTCATCACGCCTCTCAGCGCGTTATTGGCAACCCCACCTGCAGACCTCTGGGCTGAACGACCTGTGCGCACGCGCTGCATCGCCGCGACATCATCTCCGTCTTCGCGCCGCCTTGCGCAGCGGCGACAGGGCTGCGCTCGATCGGCTGGTTGTAGAACAGCTGGCGGTGTACACGTTGGTCAGGCCGCCTGGGGTGGTTGATTGGTGGTTGGTTGTTGGTTGGTTGATGGTTGTTTGGTGCTTGGTTGGTGGTGGTTGGGAGTAGGTGAGACCGACAGCTGGCACCTCTTTTCTGCTGCTGACGCACGCTGATGCACGCTCGATCCTGCTGCTGGTCCATCCAGCCAGAGAGGTGCAGGTCTGCAGAACCGCCATGTTCCCTGAACCGACTCTCCATCACAAATCCTGCTCGAATGCAACCTGCATGCTTCGACGCGCCACGCCAGCCCTGCCCGCCGAAACCAATGACCTCGTTGGCGATCGGGATGAATCGGTCTTGCCGACCTTTTCGGCGGCCGCGATACGCTGGTCGCCTATTTCTGGATGTACGGACCCGAACGCGAACGGCCCTGCCCGATGTGCACCAATTGGCTCGGTCGCGATTGGCAACCGAATGGGGCTATGGAGCTCAGAAGCTAGATCAAGGTCTGGGATGTAAAATTCATGAACAGCCCAAGCACCCTGGGGCACCTGCCGACAACATGCCGCGTGCTGGAGTTCGGCACGCCCTTGGTCCGTCAGATGAAAACTTCGATCGATCAACCTGAGCGTGGTGCAAAGATCTGCGGCGCGGCGCACGGCAGGCAACGGAAGGCCTGTCACTTGCGCCACGTAATGTCGATCCCGAGGTCGACGCGCGATTGCAGCAAGGACTAACATCGCGTTTGAGTCTCGGGATGGCAGCTGGCATATCTGCAGATGTGTGAGCTTTGATGTGACCGAGCTGTGCATGCTCCCTCTGCGCTTTATGCGGCACCCGCATGAGTTGCTGGTCTCCGCGGCTTGGCAAGCCGGGGCATCGTGGCGGAGGTGCCTTCATCATGGATCGTCACCTCGGGCGCGAGCCGAGGGCAGCGCTGCTGCCGGCGCCGGCGCCGCGCAAATATTCCAACGGCAGATGTGTGACGAGGTGGTGAAATGTCCGACCGCAGGCTGCTAAGGACACCGCGGCCAAACATGCGGACTGCCGGACGAGCCAAAAGCGATCGGCGATGTCATCGTAAGACGTTATATCGAGATGGTAATCACCGAACGCTAAATGAGGAAGGCGAAGTACCGCGCTGATCCTCGAAACGAGCATCGAGCATTCGCAAAGCGTCGCTGCAGCCGCACGGGATAGTGTACGGGAATCACCTGGACAACCAGCCACGTCGCGAGAGTACGGATCTGCGTGCTACCTGACTGCTTTACACCCCGTTTTTCGACGTTGCGCGTCAGACGCGTGCGCACATCGGACAGAAACCGCAAGCTGCTTGAACGAATCGCGATTGTACTACCCGCTCGAGCCTATCTTGCCGATGCGCAGCAATGGGACGTGCGCGGGATCGTGCACATCGATGCGGAGGGGCACCCGGCGATCGCTGGACGCAGCACTTGCAGAGCAGCAGCGGCAGTGATTCCATCACTCTCGGTCAAAGCGCAACCAGCCATGTCGGCAGCAAAGGGGGGGCCGCATCGCCGCCACCCGCGGTGTTCATCCCACGGCTGATCAGCAGCCCTAGTGGCGCGCCACCATCGCGCTCCCCGGGACGGGGCCGGTATGCCACTGCCGCACACCTGCCCACGCCGCCCGCCACGGTCAAGCCGTCGCAGCGGCCAGTGTGGCAGAGCCCCTCCAAGAAGAACATTGAGAAGTAGCTGCGCACCCGGGCCCAACGCCGCGCCCTCACTGGCTCGCCGTGGCGGCGCGTCCTGTGGTGCATGCCTTCTCCCAACATCATGCAGTAATGCTGCGGCCAGCACTTCCAGCCGGTTCTCATATTTACGGCATAATTCCATAACAGTACCGGGTGCACAATTATGGCCACTAAACCACCACACTTTGATAATGTGACCTGATGCGCCGCCACCGCTCCATTGAGCGGAACATGAGGAACATAACGATATTATAATGCCGTGCATCTGGCGCCCACGCGGATTCCGGCGCGAGACGCTGGTTAGCGATTCCTTACCAGGTGCGCGCGGTGTCAAAAATCCCGACACTTCTGTCGTTCACTTGTTCAGAAGCGTTAGCACCAATGACTACATCTCTCAACATCAGCAAGACCTTGCGACTGACGCTGGGCAATGGAGAACCAAGCGCGCGGCTTCCCGCTGACAGACTGCCTGCATCGACGACCGCCAATATGACCCGCATGGAGTCCAGCCGATCCATTTGCTCCTTCTACTGCCCCGAGCAAGGGTGAATAGCCGACTTCGGGAGATCAACCCTGCGGCGCATGCCAAAGGGCGCGCGCCCGCGTACATGTCCGCTCTCGATCTGCGCCGTGCTCTATGTCCCGTTTTCAGACTTCAGGGTAGTGGCCTCGTCGTGGTGCGCATGGAGGCGGCGGAGGCGCAGTGCAACGGCCGATGGGTGCGCACGGTCGGGGCGGCAGGAGCTCTGTGTCGAGGCGGTTGTTGTATGAATGCGCACGGGCAAAGGCTCAACGCCCGCTGCAAGTTTGTAGACGCCACCTGCTTACCTGGTCGACGTCACCGGGTAGATGCATCGCCAGATGTAGCGGCAAGTCGGGTTGCCGTTCTCATGCATGCTTGCGCGCGGACGCGTCGCCACGGACGTTGACCTGATTCGCCCTGCCGCCGCGGCGTTGGCATCGACTCGGCAGCTGCCGCGGCGCGCCTCGAGTACGACCTGCAGCGCAGCTGCTCCTGGATGTCGCTCGGGCGCAGCTGCCGGTGCACGCCCGCCACAGCGGCCGCCGTGCGCCCGGGCACTGTCGGGCTCATGCGGCGGCGGCAGCGACAAGGGTTGGCCGGCCGCGGTTCCGGCGACGGTCCGATCCCCTGGGCACTCATGGGTTGTCCGCCCTCCATGGACGCGACGGCGCAGCAGTACAAGCAGAGGGAGGGGGACAGGCTGCTGGGAAGGATAGGCATCAAGTGCGCTGCGCCGCTGCGGACCGACGGGCACGGGGCAGCAGCTGCGCAGCGGCGGCAGAGATCGGCCGACAGACGCGGCCGCGACGGGTGGCATCGCGCTCGTCCAGCGCCCAGGGCGCGGCTCAGGCGCAGGTGCGACCATGGCGCCAAGGCTGGATGGACGCGTCGAGGTCGCCGCGGCCGATCCTGTGCGCAACCCCATCACCGGCGCCGGCATGCCCGACCCGACCTTCAGCTGTCCAGCGGCCGGCATGGCATCGTGGCGGGCGACAGCTGGTCACGGCTTCGGGCAAAGTGCCGTCACAGCGCGCCAGATGCAGGGCCGCACAGACTACGACCTCTACTATATCGACACAGTTCGCCTGCCGCGCGACACCGTCATCCATATGCTGAACCTTGTCCGTTTCAAACGCGCCGCAACCTATCCCGCCGATCACGCGCTGGCGGACAAAGGGCTGACCGGCGCCGAAGCCTATGCCCATTATGGTGCCGACAGCGGGCCGATATTCCAGCGGGCTCGGCGGCCACGGCCTCGGCGCGGCACGATGCCGGCGAGGCATGGCGGTCCGACCCGAACATGGGCACGCGGGTCGTGCGCCCCGCGACGCGAGGTGCGATCGGGGACTGATGGCGCACCGCGGCGCGGATCATCGCCAGACGACGAAATCGCCGCGCACGGCCGCTGCGGCCGACGAGCGCGGCGCGCGGGGCGGCGAGCTGCGAAGGACGGCATTTCGCGCGGCGCAATCTATTCGCGCCTCGCGCGTCTGGAGGAAGAGAAGGGCCGCTTCGGCGCTTTAGGTGCGGTCTCCCTGCGAACGCGGGGGAACGGTCGCCTCCAGATTGGGATTTCAAGGAGATCCACCCAAGGTTGGAACGGCCGTGCAGAAGGTCAGCCGGCCTGCTCTGCGTTTTGGGCCGGCGCTTCTGTCGGGCTGCGCCTCTCATTGCGAACTTTTGCTGTCTTCCTCACTGTCACGGTGACTGCAGCACGCCACCCCTGCGCCACCCTGTAGGCGCCTGGTGTTCCCACTGAAGCTCGGGTTTGGCCATGGCGTTGAGCGAAGCGCCCGTATTGACCTGGTCGCCGAAGACGTAATTGCTGTTGCCAATACCGATGAAGGCCGAGAACGGATAAATCCGATGTTCTGGTTGCCCAGCCGCCCCCACGAGGCCCGGATCCGCGTCGTCCCGAGTTGCTACGCTGTAACGTGAGACGCACCACCTCGCAGAAATACGATTACTGACGCACCCATGACTAAGCTGGTATCGTTTCATCCCGATTGCTTACATCCTATGAGACGATATCGCAATGACCGGTACCTTTGGCGAGATAATAAGCAGATGAGCCATCGCCTGGCCGTCGAGTTGTGGTACAAGGGCATGGTCAGTCTCGCTACATCAAGGATACGCTTGGCAATGACGTTGAGCATCACTTCGCTCGTCCCGCCCTCGATCGAATTGGCCTTGGTTCTGAGCCAGCTGCGCGCACGCGCGCCGCCCTTGCTTTCTTCGCTATCCCATTCGAGCGCTTCGCTGCCGCCGCCCGACATGACGAGTTCGTGCCGCCGCTTGTTGAGTTCGGTGCCGACATATTTCATCATGTTCCGACCAAATCGCACGGAGGGAGCTTTTGCTGTGCCATTTCCGTCGAGCGCAACGTCGCGGCGCATCCGAGTGACCAGCTCATGATGCTTCCTGTTGTGTTCGCGCAGCACCCTTGCCGCCTCGCGCTGCTATGCTCCCTTGCGCCGGGGGCCCA
Organism: Scenedesmus quadricauda; assembly: GCA_002317545.1. Taxonomy (NCBI): domain Eukaryota; kingdom Viridiplantae; phylum Chlorophyta; class Chlorophyceae; order Sphaeropleales; family Scenedesmaceae; genus Scenedesmus; species Scenedesmus quadricauda. The sequence continues at coordinate 2,197 of NNCB01000060.1, read as the reverse complement.
TGCCCGGGATGTCTGGACCCGGGAAGCAGGTGCCAAGATCAATCCCTCGAATATCCTCAAATGGGGGTGTCTGGTAACATGCGAGTTGATGCTGCTATTGACTGGCCGATCTAAACTGGCGTCTCCGAACCAAAAGCCAGGCCGGTTTGGATGGGCTGACAGTCCAGCCACCAGTACACTACGCAACCTTAGTGCTTGTCGGGCATAATCCATTTGTCCTGTTCTGTTGTACACTAAAAGGCGATTCATTTCATTTGGCGAGACATAATGTTTGTGGAACGCGCTCTGATGGAAACGATCAAGAATGGAAACCAAGCGAAAGCATGCACTGCTTACCCATAAACTGCCGGCGTGGGGCCGGCCACCTAACGAGCCGATACATATGGCCTTTCTTATGCAACACAGACAATTATGGAAATCGGGTGTACCGCTGCAGCACACCAATGCACGCGCTGGTTAGTGCGTGCAGCCGCTGCTGGAAAGGCCCCCTTCGATCATAGCTCCTGCCCGGCCGCGCAGACAGCAGGGTCTCTGCGCTTACGCGACCGGGATCAACGTGCCACACAAGCGCTCAAATCCCGCGCTCAAATCCGGGCGCTTGCGCCCAAGAATCCCTGTGCAGCTCGAAACAAAGCCCTTGTCCCAAATGCGAGCTGTGAGCGAGCGGCGCCGGCGCACCGGTTTGCGCAGTGTGATGGAGCAGCCAACAGTCGCGCAATTATGACAAACACTGTAACTACAATACCGACAGGCGCAATTGCTCCCTCGCCGCACCTGGCGCGCCGCCCTCAATCGGGGCCGGCTGGCAACCAGAGCAGCAGTGCGATGCCGAACAGGATCCGGTAGATCGCGAACCCGGTGAACCGGTGCGCCTTGATGTACCCCAGCAGCCACCTCACCACCAGGAACCCGGTCACGGCGGATGCGGTGAAGGCGATGGTCACGTCCAGCCAGTTCTCGCCGCCGACGCCCTGTTCGAGCAGCAGTTCCAGGAAGGCGTAGCCGCTGGCGGCGAACATGGTGGGAATGCGAGCTGAATACTGAACAAAAATGTGTAATAAGGAGGTGTATGTTCATGACTAGAAGCTTGAAAACAGCTGCAAAGGTAACGCGCGGTACGGGTACTTATTGCGGCTGCTGAGCTGAGGAAGGACAGGATGAAATAGACAAAACCGAAGCCGAGAAAAACAGCCCCAACCGGTCGCGGGCATGGCGCCGCCGGCGTCGCCTTGCCTTGCATTGCTTGGCCGCTGCCAGCGCGCCGCCATGGCCCGCGGCGGCGGGCCGCCCGCCATCGCCATGGGGCCGCCGATGCCGGCATCATCATCATCCCGCCGCCGCCCATCGCAATCTATGCCCCGGCATCGGCATGGGCATGCCCATGAAGCCCGGCGCCATCCCCATAGCCATGCTCGGCATCGGGAGGGGCATCCCAGCCATCATGCCGCGCGAAGGGCGTAGCCGCCGCCGCGCCTGTGGCGCCACTGCTGCCCGGGCCGCCTGGCTGCATGGGGCCATCATGGGCCGCCCTCCGGCCTGCCGCTGGCCCTGTTCCGTGGATACAAGGGTGCCGATCTGCCACGTTGAGCGTTGCAGGGTGTCCTCAACAGCTGGCTCTCCAACGGGGGGAGGGTGAAACCATCATACGCGGCTGCCTCGCTCCAGCAGCGCGTCAGCATCGCGCGCGCCCAGGTCATAGCCGTCGAGGAGTTGACATCACAGTCAGTGATGACGTGCAGCAGACACCTCCAGGCCCAAATCCCTGTAATCGCAGCTAACCCGCCCGTTGGACCCCTCCCCTCCCCTGCCCATGACACCCTTCCCTCGCCACGCAAGCCCACCCCACCTGCATGCCAGGCATCATCATAGGGTTCATCACCATGGGCCCCATACCCATCACCGCCTGGACCAATGGCAAACAGACCGCGCGGGCAGTGGGCGTGTCAGGGTGAGTGGGCGAGGGGGCGTCTCTGGTGATGGGGCTGTCGCGGCGGCAGTGCAGGCCAGCGGCAATGCCCAGCCCAGCGGGACACTCCTGCACAGCGGTGCAGCGCCCATGCCTTTTGCGGCTCGCCCAGGCCCTGTAAGTCAGACCAAGGCCTGAGATTCTCCCGCTGACCAGCGTGCGGCTGCGGCGCCTACCATGATCGTAGGGTTGATCATGGGATTTAAAAATCAGGGCGGCTGGGAGTGGTGG
>NNCB01000059.1:0-30965 GCA_002317545.1 Scenedesmus quadricauda | reverse complement strand
GCACCTTAGCTGGGCATTAAGCCGGACCAGATTTTTAATAACTGAATTTCTCAGCTCAGATTGGTAACATCCGATTGACTTCCGCTGCCTTACCGACACACCCCTGAAAACGCCGCCACCATCAGGCCCACCTTTGAGGAGGCCCTTTCCCAGCTCGTCCAAATGAGCGAGCGCCTGGGGTGCAGGACGGAGCGCCTGGCCAGATCAGCGGAGCCGACCTTAGAGCCAGCTGGGGCCGAAGCTTCACAGTCGCGCCGCCCGGCGTGCCGTCGGGCGGACGAGGTGACCAAGGGCTTGGGCTGGGTGCAGCACTGCAGTCAGGGTGGGTGGGCTGCGTGCTGAGCGCACAGCGGTCATATTCACCCGCACAGCATCGTGTCGGGTACTTTCTATGTTGCCGTTCCGACGGGGTCGGGGGCGCTGAAACTGGAAGACCCGCGGCTTGCGATGCTGATGGCCGCGCCGGGGCGCGCCGACGATGCGCCCGAGCTCTGTGCTGTCCCATCCGAACAGCGCAAGCTGCTGCCGCTACCGCCACAGTCAACAGCAGCAGCAGAAATAGCAGCAGAAGCAGCAGAAGCGCCGCGAACCCGCCAGCGCCCGCCCGGTCTTCTCGACCGCCGCCGCGCTGCCTCAAGGAAGCGGTCCCGACTATGCGACGGCAAGTGCAGCGACGGCTGGCGCGGCGGTGCGCAGGCTGGCGCGGCGCCGGCGGAGTGGCCATCAGCTGGGGTAGGCATACGTGGCGCCGCGGCGGCAGCGGCCCTCAGGGCGGCGCGGCTCGGGCTTGTCTCAGCACCCGGACGCTACCTGGTGGAGATATGGGCATGTGCGGGCAAGCTTCCGAGGGGGCCAAGCTCCTGCAGATTCCAGCAGGGTAATAGAATGGTTGGGATATGAAGATCGGTTGCTGATGTAAACGGGGGGATTTCATTCAGAGATAAAGCCGCTTGCCGGTTGCGGTTTGCCAGGCGGGCAGAAGTCCAGGCTGCTGTCTCAATTCTAGCCGACTGCACCGTTGCCAAAGGCCTGCTGCGCAGCCAGCCACCAACCAGTTCGACTTGCAGCGCTCGCTGCATGCACGCATGCACGCAGCACGCATGCACGCATGCACGCATGCACGCATGCATGCATGAATGGTGTATGCATGCACCATACACATGCACCACCCCTGTTGATCCCGCAGGACGACAGCTTCTTGGCAGAGCTGGACCACTCATACACCAGGGGCAGCCTGCGGGACCTCTTGTTCCCGCGCCTACCTCAACGGTGACCCCGTTCTGCGGCTGTGATCATACCTGAGCGCAGCAGCCATGGCTACCGGCCTAACCGACGGTGATCCCGCGTCGAGAGTGTTGTTCCCGCGGGGGCAAACTGACCACTATGCGCTCCTCTGCCTACTGTAGCGTGCTACATTTGTAGCGCGTCCTTGGCAAGGGGTTTTGTTCGGATAATACACATCGGGGTGCGGCGGCGGCTTTGGGGGGGGGGAGAGCTGTCGTCTCGTGCCCCGGTGAAAGCCGGGGCCAGTGCGGAAAAGCCAAGCCAGTGTCGGAATTCTGGACCCCGGCTTTCGCCGGGGTTCACATCCCTGTCGGCGGCTTCCGGCCGATCACCTTGCAAAATCGTGACGCCGGGCGGGCGGCGCCAGGGCGCGAGCCGACGCCCGGTCATCCCTGACCGTGCTTGTTGCCGCCTACAACGAAGCGGCGGGAATCGGCGACACGCTGACGAGCCTCTCGCGCCAGGAACATCGGCGTCGTGGGGGATTGTCAATCGCAAGACGATCCTTGCACTAAGAATTGTTTTCGGCCATCCTGCGTGAATCGTGCCAGCCACCCTGCGCACGCAAGGTGCATGAACGTCCCGATCTCGATGGAAGTCGTCAGCGGCGCCAAGCTCGCCGAATTCAACACGAGCGACATCAAGGCGGTGATGAACTACACGCCGAACGTCTTCGTCCAGTCGACCGCGGGCAACGACGTCATCTATATCCGTGGTTTCGGTTCGCCGCCGGCGAACTTCGCGTTCGACCAGTCGGTCTCGCTTTATGTCGACGGCATTTACGCCGGCCGCAACCGTCAGGCGCAGGCTCGGCGGGAGCACAGCGCACGCGGCTGCGGACGCCTCAGGCACGCCCGATCATCCCCATGCGCGTGCACACACCCGGCGTGCCTTGCCAGATGGTTCAACGTCACCGCGCCAAAGCTTTTCAGCATCGTCCGGCGCCTTCACTGCCGGCCCCCTCGCCGCCGCAGCTGCCGCTCGTCCTCTGTGATGGGCGTCTTGCGCGCGCCTGTTCGCCCCCTCGCCCTCTACCAATCACCACTCTCCCCTGACGCCTCAGCGCCGCTTCCTCTGGCGGATTGCGCAAACCCAACGAGCAACACATCTCGCTTACACAAGTCCTGCAGGGCCCTGCAACGGCATGTTGCCAACGAGGCGCCAGGTCGATCAGCAGTGTCGTCGATGTCCGAGCTGTCATTGGTACTGTTGGGTGGTTACGACAGGTAGAGATCGATACCTGGGCTCCTCACATCAAGCTCCAGATATATTGAACAATATTTACCGGGTTGTCTGCAGTGAAAATAAAAGTAGAGGCTGTCTGGGCAGAAGACCTTCAGCTTCACAGCCTACATGTTGTGTGAGAGGCATGCAGTGGGAGCCATGCAGCACTACAACATAAAAAGCTGCGACAGCAAATTGCAGCGCGCACGCTGCACAGCACAGCCCTGGCGCGGACGCAGCACGATCTTGATGTGTGGACACCTGTGAAGCGTCGCACAGCGGCGCGGACGATTCCCATCGCTGTAGTCAATAATATGGCGTCGATACAACCACTATGGCAAGTCATTTTGCTGCAGAATGTGATGAGATGCGGAGAATGCGTGACAGGTTCAAACGGGGTCTAAGCAGTCATCGTCAGGGGTTTGAAGTGCGCTCCAGCACACTGAGGCGCCATCACGCCCCGCGAGCAAGGAAGTGCAGACGAAGCTCGTGCCAGCTGTCTAAAGGCTATAAGCAAAGGGCAGGCCTGCCGGCCAGGCCGTGGTCATAACACGGATGTATTGATACGCATGAGACGGGCCCGGCTGTCTCGGGCCATCCGAACGCCATCACTGTATTGCGCCATGCGTTAGCGCTCGTCGCGCGCCTTCGCCGGGAATGACGGGCAGCGAGAGGTTGACGGCCAGCCCGCTCTACCATGGCCACCGCTAGATCCGTTCACAGAATCGAGGAAAACGGGTTGGGAATCTCAACTGGTAAGCTCGAACGATACGACCAGGTCAGACGCTTTATCTGGTCACCGACTGGCATCAGATAGGCAGCGGTAACGCTCGAGGTCCACTTTGGCGTATTCTGTACCTGCCGGAAATCTGCGACATCCACGGGCGCTCCCGCTACGAGGGACGTATAGCGCAACCCCCGGGTCGCCGTCCTGGCGACGCCTGGCACGGCTCGCCGTAGCCGGCGAGCTTCAGGGCGGCGGCGGTGGGCGCGCGCAGGGGCGTCGCGGCGGCCGGTGATCAGGACGAGCGGGTGTGCCGCGGCGCACGGGCCTGGCAGGCGCAAAGGGAGGAGGATCGAGGTCGGGAGGAGGGCGTGACGTGACAAAGAGCGCAACCACCCTCACCCGCTGCGCTAGTCCAGCAATGTGCAATCGACGGCGCACGGCCGACCGCGGCCACCCCGATCAGCCTGGTGCAGCACCAATATTTCAATCTCGGCACCACCGACACGGTGCTTGACCACACCATCCAGGTCAATTCCAGCGCATATACCGAACTGGGCGACGATCCTCGCCCCCACCGGCCGCACCTGGTACAGCGCCAGCACGGGCTTCAGCGCCGGCGTCGCGGCCGGCGGCGCCGCCGCCGCCGCAGCGTCCCTGAGCGCCGCCAGGTCGGCGGCGCCCATCAGCCGGCGCCCCTTGGTGAACGCGGCGGGGTCGCGCAGCACGTTTGACAGCACGGTCTCATCGATGTCGAAGACGACCATCTGCGTCTGACGCGCCGCCTTCTGGGCCTGGGCTGTTTGGAGGCTGAGCGGCAGGCCCATCGCCGCGAGAGCGTCACTGGCCGCGAGCTCGACGCCGACGCATGTAGGCACCACTGTTCAGGTCGCGAGCAGCTGGGACCCGCAGCCCTCGACAGGGGTGCTGGGGACGTCGCTCCGACCTGGGGAGCGCTCGGCCGCGTACTGGATCGTGCGCCTGTTCCGGCATCCGCAGCGGCCGGACGGCGCTGCCATCTCCGCGAGCCTTGCGCAGATCGGCGAGTTCTCCTTCATCCTCGCCGGTCTCGGCGTCGCCTTGCAAGCTGCGCACCCTTTCCTGATGGCCTCCGTTATGTTGCCGCCGCCTAGGGGTGACATGCACTCAGCCAGGATGCAGCTGGGGCGCCGTGTGGAGCGCCCCAATTGCAAGGGGTTGGTTGGCGTGGTGTCGGCAGTTCATGGTGTGGGTGCGGCACGTAACACCGTTGCGCAGCGGTACCAGTGCCTGTGTGCACAATATGCCACTGCCAGATGCTGGTCGACATGCACCTCGTCTGCCCCCTCAAAGGCCAGCGCGGCACACCTGCGTGATGTCGCAAATGCGCCTGCGATCGCCGGACTAGCGCACGACCTCATGGCGGCACACAAGAACATCAGCAGCTGATCTGCCTCTACTTAATGGCAACAAACGAAAAACCATTGCGGCCAAAGAAATTCCGTACTCCTTATACGTGCTGGCGCTGGCACGCAAACCAGAGCAAAGCATCATGAACTATTATAAAGGCAATACAGAGTCCCTGGGCCTGGACGTCGTTATCTGCTAGCCGTCGGTACCCGAGTCACTTCATCGCGGTTTTTTGTCTCTGCACGGCAAAAGTGGTCCTTTCCAGTCGCCAGCTGGAAAAATAGTGAACTGCTGAAGGCTCGCAGCACCATGCAACCTGTTCACCCAGGCTCTCCTGGGTGACGTTGCGCACATCGTGCCCACCCACCAGAACGGCGCCGCCCTGCACTTCGTAAAAGCGATGCACCAGGGCCATGGCGCTGGTCTTGCCCGAGCCGGTGGGACCAGACCTGAGCCAGGTTGCGCCGGGAACCTCGGAACGAGCATCCTCTTGAGCACCGCCGAGTTTGGTCCATAGCAAGAAGCGCTGATATCTACCAAAGAGAGGAATAACCGGCTTTTGCTGTGCATAGCGCTCTCGGTCGAACGAAGCAGGTGTGTGAACTAGTAGCAAAGCCCAGATCTTTCATTCCCTGGCTCGCCGTCGGTGGGTATGCGGGTGATTGGGCATGCACTCCCTTCAAATGCTCTCTGTACGCATCCCATCCCGCCACAGCGGCTCAGGTAGGCGGGCTGCCGTGGCTGGGCTCAGCCACAGCCGCGGCGGGCCATGGCGCGGCGGACGTCACGGCGCCGCGGCCCTGCTGCCGTGCATGCAGCGCGCCTGTTACTCCTGGCCCTGGCTGCAACAGCAGCCCGGAGAGCTTGGTCAGCTGATCCAGAGCCCTCCACAGTTGCGGGACAGCTAATTATCGTCTGGACGATCGGGTCGGTGATGTCATCAGCGCCGGCGAACCGCCCGATGACGCCGCAACAGCCGCGGCCACCGCCTCCCTCACCAAGACCGCGGTTGCAGCGGCGCGCGTCAGCCGAGATGGGGGTGCAGCGGTGTCGCCATCCCCTGGGCCGCGCACGATGTCGAGTTATTGGCCGACATGCTCCCTGCGGCAGCGGCCGTATCGGTGGCGGCGATCACTGAGCGGCTGCGGCTGCCCCGCGGCAACGCAACGGCAGCGCAGCGCCCTCGATCCGCGCCAGCTTGGTCAGAGTGACCGGGCTGGTTGGAGAGGATCCCTACGCCATGGCCGCAGTCACGAGCGCCTTATCGGGCCTGTTGGCGTCCAGACGGGCAGCCGGTTGTTGAAGACCGCGCTCTGTCAGCGCTGGTGCCCTCGGGCCCCCGCGTCCGCCGTCCAGGCCAGCCGTACCCGCCGACTGGCCCAGACGGCGCCGCTGACGGTGGCGAGGTCGCAATGGCTTGTGCGGCGCTGCCGCCAAGGCTGTGTGCGGGTTCAGCCAGTGTTGCAGCAGCAAGGGAAGGTCGGCCCGTGCCGCGTGTTGACGCTCGCCGCCATGTGCCCGCATGCGCACAAATGCACGCGACCTTTTCCTGACGTTCTGAACCAGCTTTAGTCCCCAATCCGTTTTTGCTACGCCGACTGCCGGCACGACGACCCAGGTGCGGCGACACCCCTATGCCTGCCAGTTGGGTGCCGATCCAGCTACGGGCGCTGCGAGCTCGCGCCTTGCCCGGAGCGGCAGAAAGTTGGGGAGCCCCCTTCGCTTACGAAAAGACGGCCGTCTGTCCCGGTGCGGGGCAGGCGGCCTTTCTTTTGGCCTGTGGACGCCGCAGGCATGAGCGAAAACTTGCGATTCAGGGTTAAAGCGCTGGCAAGACCCGCCGTTACGGCAGAGCATGATCGCCATGTCGTTTCTCGCCGTCTCGTCCTGCCGACCGGCATCCGTGCCCCGCCCAAATCGTCCACACCAACACCTTGGCCGAACAGGTGCTGGACATCGGGCATCCGCCGCACGCAGCCTCAACGTAATTGGCGGCAGGAGCTTTGTTAACGACAGCAACAACCTCGACGACTGGACGGACCGCTACGCCCATCGGCACGCTGGTCGCGGGCATCATCGGCGCGCGCAACAAGGCATGGGCGGTTGGGGCGTCCGCCGCGCGATGCCGCTGTTCTCGGCGAAGGTGCTGTCGCGATCAGGGGGCCGGCACCACGCTCGGCAGCGTCGAAGCGGATTGCGGTCGGTGTCCAGAACGGCGCGATCGCGGACGAACTGCAATTCTGGCAGCTGACGCGGAACGAGGCGCGCGTCATATTCTCTTCGCACGACATGCGCGAAGGAACGCGTGCCTTTGCCGAGAAGCGCGCGCCGAACTGGACGGCCCGATGACCGACGCCCGGCAACGTACGGCGGTGATTGCGGTGACGGCACTGGCCAGGTCAAGGGTCGCCGACCGGTGGAGGCAAGCCTGCGTCATACAGCAACGGTGAGTACGGGCTCAAGGCAAAAGTTGCTCATGGGCGAGCTACTGCATCTCCAACAGCGTACACATGCATGCGCAGACTCGCGTACATGCACACGACGGCTGGGCTGTACTTGTTCTGAGGTACAATACAAGAGCGTGCCCTGCACATCAGGCGTCGTGAAGCTGCGCACGGATTGTTTTGGGCCTGCACCTGCAGCACACCCCTCCACACCTAGTTGGCAAGGAGCACGTACTGCTATCCTAGTCACGCCAACCTTGAAGGGTCCACTCAACAGCTTGCATGTCCCACCCTTTTGAATCTTCTAGGCTCCCCCTTCGGCAAGCCCCCTCGTGTCGAACCATGTCAGCTGGCTCGACATACTGGCGCTCGGCGGCGCAGCGCGATCGGCTTTTGTGTCGAAGGCGGAGGTCGGGCTTCGAGTCCGCTTGTGGCTGGCGTTGCGGGCCGCTGCTTCGCCGCTGGCGATTGCCGTCTCGAGCAATGGCGCCGTTCCAACCAGTCAAGATCGTGCGTCAGCTGTTGCCCGGCCCAAGGCGGATAACTTCGTGGGTCAGCGACAACACCGTCGGCCCGCGGGCATCACGCCGGTATGGCGGGCCGCTGATCTGGCGCAGACTACTGATGCGCATGCCGCGGCGTGGCGAGCAAGCAGCGTCACAGCAGGATTATTGGGCCCTGTTTTGCAGCTGATGTCTGCGGCTACTTGTACTTCCTGAACGGGGCGATCTTTTGTGTTTGCTTTTGGGATTTTTGCCCTAGGAGCCGTTGCACGGGGCATGAACAAAGGCCAAGTTTGGTGAGGCCCAGCTCCTTGCCGATGCCCCTGTTTGATACTGGCTTAATACAGTATTCTTATCCAATATGAACATAACAACCAGGTGTAGCCAATAACTGCAAACCCTTTCCGTTAATAACGGGCAGCGCCCTGTTGCCACACATCCTGATGTGGCAGGCTGCGCTGTTCGGTCTACGTCGCACTTGCGGTCACTGGTGCATCCCGCCCCTCGTACTTCTTTCTGTGTTGCAACCGTGCATATGCCGGTGCCCCAGGTTACGGTTTCCCTGTGTTAATAACCTGTTGTTTCTTTGTGCTCATGTAATTTATTTGTGCTCATTCACTGCGAAAAACCCTAGAACAAGCATTGTTTCCTAGCCTCCAGTGTTTGTACAATTTGGAAACTAAATTACTGTGTACTGTATTTAGCGGTGTCAGTTTTGTAAGACTGCTTGCATTTGACGGGCGGATTGCATACAGATGCGATGGACACCTTTAAAGGACTCACATTGGACTCGGATGCTGTGATGACATCTCCTCATTGGTCGGGCCGTAGAGGAATTCGCGCTCGTGGCGCACCCTGACCGCGCTATAGAGTCGGGATTGCCAGTCGTTGCGACCCGTCTTGGATCATTCGTCGAGAGGCTTTCTGGCTTGCCTGGATCCCGCCTTGTGAACCCGGACATCGCGCCTGCCGAATTGGCGGAAGTATTGCTTGCAGTATCCAATAGTACTGATGGCATGGCGGCATGAACCTACGTATTGCAGTAGTGCCTGAGCGATTGTCATGAACGACATTTCTTCACGGCACTGTCCACGTCGCGGGTGACGATATGCAGGCGGCCCTCAAGGCCGATGCCGCAGCGCTGGCCCTTGGTTCAAGTAGTCTTTTATTTCCGAGTCTCACCGTCCTCTTCGTGGCTGATGGTTGCCTGGAACCCGCCACGTTCAGGTCCATTTCCGTCTGTATTGTCGAAAGTGCGTCGTGAGGGTTAGTGCAATTAACCGTAGGTTCAGGGCAGCTCGTGATTGCCAGAGGAGATTGCGCCGGCAAAAGTAACCAGCGACGCCTGGAGTCGATGTTCCTTAAGCAATACAGTTTCAGGTGTCCGTTGTGAACCCGAAATTTTAGCGTAAAGGGGTTGGTGCTGCCCTGGAAGCGAAAGGTGCGCCAGCGGTGCGCAGTTTGCAAGCGGCGCACAAGAGCATGCTTCGGCGCTTGCTGGCACTTGCTTGTGCTTTGATCCAACCCGTGCCCCACCGCATCGCCGATATATTGCCAATCAATTGGACGTCTTCCACTGACCGCAGCCATCTGTGCATGCTGCTTGGGCCACGAGGCAGTTGAGCAGCTATGGTTGCGGCTGGCGCTCAACCAGCCAAGCGGCGGTGGACCATGGCGCGACAGCCCTCACGGCGCTGCCGCTTTGCAGCCATGAATGCCGTGCGCCTGTTGGTCCTGGCCCTGGCTGTAGCGGCGGCCCAGGCGCCTTATCTGGTGACGCCATGACGCCTCGGTCATCGTGCCCGCAGCTGATCATCGTCGGGTCAAGTCGGTAGGTGCGTCCGTTTCTAGCGCACGAGCCTTCCCGCCCAGCGACGCGGCGACGCAATCTCGCAAGGCAGTTCTGCAGCGGCGAACGACAAGCGAGATGCAGGCACTGCGGGCGCTGCCGCCGCCTGCGCCGCGCATCGATCCACTCCTTGGCCGATGTCCTCAATGCGCGAGCAGTGGTGTCGTGGCCGCCTCGCGTGCTGGACAGCGGTGGCGTGGCGTCCTTGATACCCGCCATCCTGGAGGGTGTTGTCCTGGTTGGAGAGGATCGCGTCGCCATGGCCGTTGTCCGGCATGCCATTTGGCATTCACGGCGTCAAGTAGGCATCCAGCGTGAGCCCGAGCTGCGCGGAGCACGCCATGATGTCCGCCTCGGCGTCGTCGAAACGACCGAGGAACAGTTCCATGGTCGCCCTGGCAAGGCGAAGCGATGGCATCTGCGGTGCCTGCCGCATGGCGAGGTGCAGCTTCAGCCAGTGCTGCGCAACAAGAACTGGTGCGGCCCCTGCCATCCTCCTTGCACCTGCCCCTGTTTTGGCTGCACCCGTCTGTATGCCACGACCTGAAGCCGCATCGTGCCCGCAGTCCCCATGCTGGCCACACACATGCAACAATCCTGCCCGCACGCACCGATGCAGCGTGCGGCGCCACCCTCGAGCACTGAAAGCTGCGCGTGCCAGCCCGGCAATATGCCGGTGCTGCGTCCAGTGTTGACCGCGACCGCTGACGGTGGGGGAAGCCGACCTCAACGGGATGGGCCGCATCCAGAGCTCCGACGGCAGCCCTGGGCCTCCAGGGTCTGTTCCGGTGGACGCAGCGGCCTCCGGCATCACGATGCGGTGAGTGCTGCGGGGCAACAACTGGGCATGGGCGGCAGGCACGCTGCGGAAGGACCGAAAACAAATTGCTAACATGGGGTGCAGATGGAGGAGGTGGGCATCAGGTGCGTGCGCCCCTTCCGTTGCGTACATATCCTGGGGCGTTCCCTGCCCCCCGCTACAGCTTTGAGCGAACTACCCCCCGCTGGACCCGCCGGTTGGACAGGCTGCTGCACCCGGTGTATCCCCGCACCCAGACCTCGACGTCATTGGCTGCATGAAATCGCGCGCGCCGCCACCCGAAGACGACGGATCCTTTCGACAGGCGGAAAGCGCCAGCGCGCACACGGCGGCGCCAACGACGCCAAGGGTGCGGGGCGCGAATTTCTGAGCCATGGAAAATCCTGTTGATGGGGGTCGTTACCGAACCAAGCCGCCACCCCCGCGGCGACTCGCTGAGCGCCATTTGGGGGTTTTGTGTGACGTGTTTGTGACAGGGAGTGTCATGGAAGTGTCATGATACTCTCATCATGCCGGATGGTGTTAAACTCTAACCTTGTCATGGATAAGCGGCGTTGGACAAGGGGATGGTTGTAGTGGCGCAGCTGGCTAACGCGGAGCGTCGAAATGAGCGATCAAACCCGAATATGTGCCGCCGAAAATCTGGACGTGGGACAAGGACAGCGGCGGCCGCTTCGCAATTAAGCCGCGCGATCGCAACTGGTGGGTATGTTGTTCAGGGAGGGCCAGGCATAAACAGGGTTGCTAGGCCAGCAGGCCTTGTGCTTAGCAAACACTGCACAAGCGCACGCACGCATGTGTGCATGTGTGTGCATGCGCACGGCCAGTTCTGTGTCTGCATGCATGTGCCAGCCTCACCATGTTGCAATGCCAAGACACGTATACGACATGTGGCCCATCACATACGCGCACATGATCGATGTCAGTCCGTTCCAGAGAACGTATAACCCAAGAGAACCGACCCTCACCAACATCACTAGGCTGTCGCCTCAAGGACACCGAGTTCGATGAGCGAACCGTGGTCGGTCGCAGGCACTGGCATCCTGTCGACAACTGTACCCCCCGCGCCGATCCGCAATGATCGCACCAGCTTTGCAAGCCCCCATGTTGCTGGGGTAGCGGGCCGCTGCTTTGCAGCCGGCGACTGCCGGCTGGGCGCCGGCGCCGCAAATGCGTTGAAGGTAGTGCAGTCGTCTGCTGCAAAGATAGGCCGATAAGAAATTTGCTAAGGCCAAAAGAGCACTCGAGCTTTTGGAAGCAAGGCGCTTGGAAATATTATGGATCTTTTCGGGCAAAATACTGATAGCGCTAGCTGCTGGAAATGTCGACGCAAGGCTACAATTGTTGCATTTATTATGCGCAACTCTGGCCTGCCATTCCGGTAGCGGTAACCACCTGGAATGCCTTTAGCTGCGCGATCATGATGATTATTTTGGCAGCCACTCGCTCTGCGAAGATATTTTTACACACAATTTATTTCGACAACATTTATCGATCAACCACATGTGCGTTTTATCACAAAACATATTTTAATGCCTTACGACATCAATCAACTTCAAGACATGATTGTTCCTGAGCTCAATGATATTGCAGAGCAGCTTGGCGTAGCAAATTTCAAAAAATTAGACAAGCAGGACCTTATCTATAAAACTATATGATAAGCAGCTGACGCTCGTGGCCCTGCGACCATCAATATTCGTTTGTAATCCAACATCAATTCATGCGCTTTTTCCCGCACGGAGTTATGCTTGAAATTAGTCGCTTGGTCCATGCATTCCAAGGGCCGCGCATCTAAGCTTGCTGCGCCGAATTGCTGTCTTACTCCTGCCAGAATTTGGTTTTGCATTGCATCCTATTCTTATAAATGCACGCAACCCTCTGGTAGTGTGGCGCAGCACGCATGCCACGGCTCGGGCACGATTTCGCATCTGCACGACGGGCATTCTCATCAGACATGTCGTGAACGCGTAAGTACAGTACAGTTCAGGACTTCCTGGCGTGCCGAAGGCTACGGGGATACGATAGCATAGCGCCTGGCGCGACACACACCACAGCATGAACTGATGGGCTCCAGGATGGCAAAGCTCAGCTGGGTCAGGGGAGGGGGATCAGGGATGCGGCGGGCTGTCGAGAGCTGCTTAGCTCTCAAGGCGTAACGCATGTAATAAATGTGTGAATAACCGGTGTTCAAAATCGGTCTGGTTAAAGCTGAATTGCCTGCTGTTCCGATTGCTGGCCGGACGCGTTGTCCCGAAGGGATGACGAGACCGTGAGTCCTGAGGCCTTCGCGGGGCATGACGCATCATCAGTGTTGACGAGCACCTCATGTCACGTTCTGCCGCATGGCATTGGCGGTTCAGTGCGGAATCTCACAGTGGATCTCTATCTCCTTAGGAAAGGTTCTGGGCATGTCAGCGATCAATTGGTGCTGAAATCAGCGACGCAGGGGCCGATCTGGCGCGTGACGAGCCCGGCGGCACCAGCCGCAGGTCGAAGCTGTGCCAAAAGCTTGGCGGTCCATGAAGCGGCGCGTGTTCGGCCATGGCGGCGGGCGCAATCGAAAGCGCGCTGACGCTCGACAACAGCGCCACGCCGACGCGGAAGGGCGCAGGCTTACCGGCTCGCTGGTGTGAACCTGCCAGTCAACTAATGCCCCCCGCATGTGCGCACCCTGCAAAGGGGCCGCATGCGGCACTCGCCAGCGCAGCCAAGCGCCATAGCTTCGATCCCGGCCTGTCGATCGGGAATGACCCGAGCCAGCTGATGCTGCAGGTGCTGTCGACGATTTACGACAAGGCCGAACAGACTCAGCCCACCGGCCAGGTCACCAAACTTGACGGCTATGCGGGCGGCGATACGGCGACCCAAGGTTTCCTGCGCTGGCAGGCGACCGGGAATATCGTCTATTCGTCGGGGCCGTTCGGCCTGACCTACAGCCGCCTAGATCCCAGACCCAATCGTCAGCGCACCGTCCCTGTCGATCTATGGCAGTGCGTAGCCGCTCAGCAGCTACAGGCGGGCGGGCTGCACGCAGGAACAGCAGGCTGCCCCGCACCCACCGCTTCGCCGTCACTGCCATCGCGCGCGCAGGCCCAGAGCGCAGTGCCAGTCGACGACCGCTTTTCCAGCCGTTCCCTCAAGAATGGAATTACGGGCTCCGGCCCTTCGGGACATACAGCGCCTCACCTCACTGCGCAACTTGCGCGTGCGTGGCCGATTACCCCTGCGAGTTGGCGGGATCGTCGAGAAGCTGGACCCCGCAAGGTTCGTGCGCATCCATCGCAGCTACATCAGCACCACGACCTGGACCGACTCGGTATGTGTGCCCGTGTATGACGGCAAAGCCGAATTGAAGATGAGGACTCGCAAACCGCCTGACCCTGTCCTCGTCGCGGCACGGACAGGTCGCGCGCCGTGTGCGCGTCGAGGCGTCAGCTCCGCGCTCATCAGCGGTCCGGCGCGACACGGGTGCAAGGCGCCGGCGCCGACGGCTTCGCCGTGGCCGGGAGGACGAGAGGGATCATGCGATTTGGTCCCCAAATGAGGTCGCGGTGCCATCCATCCTAAGCCAGCGGCTTAGCGAATAGTTCACCCGCTCGTCGTCGCGATAGATCGCGAGCGGTTCCTGGTGCCGCTTGTCGGCGCGAGCGCCGCACCTGCGCTTGATCTTCCAGACGAGATCCGCTTCCGCGAGGCGCCGCTCGTCCGCGCGGCCGCGCGGCAGGCCCTCCTCGTCCGCAACGCCGGCGGCGCGCCCGGCGGCTTCGCGCTGGCCGCCAGCGGCCCGTTCTCGGTGTCGCCCGCGCGCGGCTTCCTCGCGCCGGGGGAGACGCTGCAAACGCGGTCGCGTTCTGCCCGCCGGCCGCGGGCGCGTGGGAGCGCGAGCTGGAGGTGCTCTACGACGGCGGCGGGCGCGCCACCTACACGCGGCTGCGCGGCGAGGGGCGGGAGCTGGACGTGGGGATGTCCACGTCAGAGGTGGAGTTCCTGCCGACCTACATGGGGCGTGCCGATCCAGAAGAGCGTGTGGAGGTCGGCGCAGACCGCCCGTCCGCGTTCCGTTCACATGCGGCCGAACGAGGCGGACGACTGCGAGGCGGCGCGTGTCGCGTTGGCAGGCTTCGGAGACGAAGGCGGCGGCGCTGGTGCCGGGCACGACCACTCTCGTTCGCTGCGGCGTGAGGCCAAAGAGGACGCGCCGGCAGCCCGGGCAGCGCACGACGCGCCGCATCGCAGCAGCAGCCTTGAATGCGGGGACGCTCGGGTCGACTCGGAGCCCGACGCCGACGGCGGCGGCGGCGCGCGCGACGCGAGCGGCGGCGCCTTGCTTGCCGAGCCGAGCGCGGCCCCGTCCGCCGCGACCGGCTCCAGCGGCGCCGGCGACAGCGTGATCGCCGACGCGTCGCTCGCGGCGGCGCGCGACGCCAAGCGGCAGCGCCGCGCCGCCGAGGCGGACGCCGCGCTGTTCTCCAGCCCCCACTTTGCCGCGTTCCCGCCTGCCGGCTCCGTCCCGCCGGGCGGCCGGATGGAGGTGGTCGGCCAGTTTCCCTCCGCACGCGAGAACCTGCGATGCGGCTGCCACGTCGAGCTGGACGGCCGCGCGACCGGCTGCCGCTCGGCTGCGACGTCCACGGCCTGAAGACGATGACGTGCTCTCGTACGATTCGCTCGACGTGGGCGACGCCTTTGTGAACACGCTGCTCGAGTGCGAGGTCAACTTGATGTATACCGGCCGCGTCGACGCCGAGTTCCGGCTGACGCCGTCGCACACAGGTGAGGCCAAATCGCTGAAGGGCTGATGCGAGGCAGGGGGCGGTCGGGGGCTGGCGATGGCACGGCGATGGTCGAGGTCGCATCACGCCGCGCGATGGTCGGGCTTGCTGCCGGCGGCTTTGCTAGAGGCCGCGCTGCTATTTGGCACCCGTAGCTAGCTGCGAAGGCGCTGCCCTCCGGGCAGAGGCCAGGGGTTCGAATCCCTTCGGGTGCGCCATTTCCCCGGTATTAGGTAGCAAGCGCACAAAGCCAAACGAGGCGGGCTTCCCTACCTAAGCCGGATGGGAATCACGAATGTTCAGGCCGGTCTCGAAGACCGCATATCTCCCGGGCGAACTCGGCGATCATCCGAGTCGCCGGCGAGCGACGATGGCGCCTTTGAGGAGGCCATCCAGTGGCGGCTGGCGGGCAGCGACGCCGCGGTGCCGCTCGTGATCGGGGGCGCGGACTGGCGCAGACCGTCGCGCTGGCGGCGGAGGCGGCCTCGATGTGTCGCTTTGTTTCGGTCGAGAGGCATGCTTGGAATGGCGGCTGCAAGCAGCTGGGGGAAGCGGTGGCTGCCTTGCGGGCTGCTGTTGGCAGCAGGCAGCAGCAGTCTGAATTTGCAGCATGAAAGGCCTTTTGGCCTGGTGCAGTTGGCAACAGCTTCCGGCGATTTGTGAGCAACCAGCTGCGCACAGGCGTCGGGGCGGCCTGCTGGCCTGGCAGTCGCTGTTGCAGAGTTGGCAGATGGCAGATGGCAGAGTGGACCGACTTGTCGGCGGCTGATTGCGGCGCCGTCAAAGTTCTGACGCCGCCAGTTGGGGCGATGCTTGTGGACGGCGGCGCCTGCAAAATATGTGACACACGTTGCCACAAGCGCTCAGCCTTGCAAGTACCCCGTTCCGCCCCGCCATACCGCGAGCCCTCAGGTGCGTGAGGGACCTGGTGCTGACCAACACCAGCGCCATACCCCTGGCCTACGCCGGCGCCTGTGGACGGCGCGCCCGGCGGCTCAGGCGGCGGCGCCGGCGGCCAGGGGGCGGCATCCAAGGAGTTTGCCGTGATGCCGGCGCGCGGCACGGTGCTGCCAAACGGGACCCAGCGGGTGCAGGTTGAGGTCATGCCACAGGTGACCGGGCGGGGTTTCATGCGAAGCGCAAACGGCGAATGTTACAGGCGTATCAAAGTGGAGAAAAGGAACAGCAGGAAAAAGCTGAGGTCGTGTGCTGGTGCATAAGGGCATGGCTGACCCTGCCTCGCCGACCCCGGGGAAAATAACCCCTTTTCGGCAGATTGGAGACAAATGGACATCGCTTGCTAAAATCTGTTCTAAGCCACAACCCTTTCATGCACCACCGGCATTATATTTTGGTCTACCGCTTCTCACATCGACAGTCGTCCTGGTCCTCTCCTGCAGCTGATCATGGACCAGCCCGGCGTCGCGAACCCCGCCGCGTCGTGCCGGATCGCCGGCGAGTGCGCGGTGCCGATCATCTCCGCGCGGCCCGGCGGACGGGCAGCTGTCTTTGGGCAGGCGGGACCTTGGGAACCGCTACCGCGCGTGATTCACGCTCGTCAACGTGTGCTCGGCGCCGGCCAAATTCGAGGTCCGGCCGCAGGTGGGGGCCGGGGCTGTTGCCTCTCGGGCTTCTGCACGGCGAGCGGCCTGGTGCTCAGGGTCCGTGCCTCATCGCAGCGTGGCTGAGCACCAGGGGCTGGGCCTTAAGGTGCACTGGCGGGGGCGCCCTATTTCCTCTTGTACCAAGCCATTCGTGCAGTGATTGGCCTTGCCGCCACACGCCAAGAACACGGTCATGCGAACCCACAGGACCAGGCCAGCCAGTGCGTCGCCACGTCACGGCCGAGCCCAGCAGCGCCACGATCCCGCCTAGGGGCGAGCAGCAGGTCACGGTCACGCTCTGCACCAGCCGCCTGGGGCGGCTGCAGCTGCCGGCGCTGGTGCGGACGCTCGGCAGCCGCGTCAAGCCGCTGCAGGTCGTGCTCAATGCGCGGTCCCTTGGGCCCAGGCTCGGTTCGCGCCGCCCGCAGGCGCCTGCAGGGCTGCAGTCACTGTGGCCGCCGCAGCGGCGCCCGCAGGGATCCGGCGCCTGCGACGCTCGTAAACGGCAGCGGCGCCGATGCAGCAGGCGGCCCCTGGTGGCAAATTTGGCGGGCGACGATGGTCGCAGCCAAGAATGCCAGCAGCGCTGGCGGGAGAAGCGAGCGGGCAAGCGGCGACGGGGCAGGGATGTCAGCGCCGGCTGCAGCAGCGCCGGCCCTGGAGGCAAGCAGCTCCGCCGTGAGCGTCGGCGCCCCGCCCTCTTCAGGCCAACCCGCCGGCCGCCACAGCCGTTCGAGCGCCGCATCCACCTCGCGAACGCTCCACGTTCCCGGGCGGCAGTGCCTCGAACCTGGAAAGCTGGGATCTTTGCTGTTCGACTGGCCCCTCCGGTCTCGCTTCCGCCGTGCCGTTGGCTGCCGGGGGCGGCTGTGGCATACAATAAAGTGACTGTGCTGCAGCCGCACGTCCAGGAGCTGCGGGTGCGCAACCCCACCGTCACACGGCGAGCCAAGCTTTCATGGACGGCTCGACTCCGGGGATATGATGGGGCCTTCGCTGATAGCGATGCCAGAAGCGTGCCACTCTACGAGGGGGTTGTTATCTATATGAAAAGAAAAGGAAAAATCTTGAGGCCTCGTATCTGGTCCATGCCGCTTGACTGTCGGTAAGCAATTCTTGCCGGGTGCATTAAGGCTCTGTTAACCCTCGTGGGCAGATTTTGCCGTGAGGTTCAGCCAGAGGGTGAGTCTGCTTCGTGCGTATTGATACCATCATTGCCGTTCGACCGGGACTTTTCCCGACCGCGACCCCACTCAAGGCGGAACCTCGAGAGGTGGAGCTCGCCCCCGGCTGCGAGGTCGCCGTCCGCGTCACCGCCCTGCTGGATGACGCCACGCCCGTCAGGGACACGCTCCACGTGCTCGTGGCGGACGGCGCTGACACGCCCATCGAGCTGACCGCGACGGGTGTGGGCAGCACAGTCGTGTGCGAGGAGCTAGCGGGCGGCGCGCTCCACTTTGGCCACCAGCTGTGCGGGCGGCCGTGGGTGCGCGAGGTTGTGGTGCGCGCCTTGGACGCAGGGGCGTCGGCCTGACACTGGACGAACAGCGTGCGGACGAGCTGGCCAAGGCTTTTGCGAAGACGTCCAATGGGTCTGGTCGTGAGATGAACTGGGTGTGCGCTGGGACGGGGACTTTCTGCGAGATGATTGTGGTCTTCAGTCTGGTCATTTCCAGCTGTAGGACTTTCTGCATCGTATCACAGCAGACCCCAATGTTACGCAACTTCAACGGCATGGAGCGTCAGCCGCCATTCAAGCACCAAACTGGCTCGTGCGTATTCCGGCTTTTATTTTGTACTGATCGCCCGGCCGACCAGGCTCCCGACTTCAGCCTGCTGCCGGAGGCTCGTACTGTAACCGCGCGAGGCCATTACCACCATCATCAAGGCCTGCAGCAAGCCGGTAAGGTTACCAGGATGGATTCCGTCATGAACTGCCCAATAAGTTGTGCCCGCTCCGAGCCCATCACTTTCCGAACGCCCACTCTGCCTTTGGCCCGCTTGGACGAGCGAGCCTTGAGGCAGATGCATGCACCAGTTGCGTGAAAGGCCCTGGATGACCGCCGAGAAAATTATGCGTCACGTCATCACGCGTCAAGCACCACTCCTGCTCGCACAGCCCACACAGTATCCGAGACCTGGCCTGCGTTGCGCAGCCGGCGACGGGCACCGCCGGCCGCAACGCCAAGCGCATTTTTGAGGTGGACATGCGGGCGGACGTGGCTGCACCACTCCTGGACTGGGGCCGCAGGGCGGTGGAATTTTCCTACGTCTATGCTCCGGGCGTGGCGCCCGAGGTGGTTTCGCAGCAGCTCGCATGAGGTGGGCTTGGGCCGACGAGTTGGACTCAGCGCACAATGCTGCCTCAGGCTGGTGTGTGAGCCTTGCTGGTTGACTCGGCCGCGGCGTGCATGGGAGTGGGTCACGATCAGCGGTCTGGCCGGTGCGACGAGGAGGGAACGATGCTCGGGATATGGCGTCGAGGAGGTGTTGGTCGCGACACATCGGCTCTTTCATCCGCAATCCGCAACTTCGCTCAAGAAACAGTGACCAAGGTACCGCTGTCCTTTGTGCTGAGATCGGCGGCAGCGTTTTCATTGGCCGTGCCGGCGCTCTCGCTGCAGCCGGGAAACTGCGCCAGCACCGTGATGTCTTGGACCCTGACTTCAGGTTTCTGCAGCTTGTTATTCCAGACGAGCTGCTGCGTTTTAAGCGTGTCGCCGCTTTTATTGATCACTACTACAGCTGTATATGCGTCCTAGGAATTAGCCTGATTGCAGCGCACAGATTTATGACTTAGTACTTATCCTTAATCTACTGTCAATAGATTCACTCAAAACATCTCGTTGATGTCCAGGAACCAGGAGGTTTGGCAGCCATCTTGGCGCGCCAAAAGCTGCTTGTCACTTCACGGACAACCCCCATGATCGATGCCCTCTAGCTGACAGGCTACCTGCAGTTCATCCGAACTTGGTGTTGGACTCTGCAGGTGCGTCCGCCTCGCTCCGCAACCTGCTCCCCTTCCGCCCGCCGACTGGCTTGGGCAGCTGGTGATGATGCATGTCGCGTACGTCAGGGCCGCAATGGATGTTGGTGGGAATGTTCATTCCCTAGACATTGCAGGGTCGTATGCTCGTTTTGGGGACATGTCAACCCCAGCCCCAACCCAATCCCGAACTCTACAAGCCGCGCCTGTGGCTGCGCAAGCGCCCGCAACCACCTCGACCATGCACCCCCTCATCCATCCCCTGCAGCGCCCGGACTTGGCTGTGTCCTGATCGACGCGCTGCGCCGCGCTACGCTGACCCTCTCCAACCCTGGCAAGGCGGCCGTCGAGTACAGCTGGGTCCTGGCTGCGCCAGGACGCCCTTGGCCCTCCCCCGCAGCCGCCGACCTCGACGGCCCCGAGCCCAGCTCCGCAGCGCTTGGCGGCGCGGCGACGCCCTCGGTCGGCGCGCGCGGCCCGCTCACGGCGCTGGGCTCAGCGCGGTTCGCCGGGTCGGTCGCGGCCAGCTCGGTGGCGGCGCTGCCAGGGGCGCTGTTCGACTTGCTGCCGATCAGGGGCCGCCTCGCGCCTGGCGAGAGCGAGAGCGTGGAGGTCAGCTTTTCGGGCTGCCGGGCGTCAAGGCGACGGCACTGGCGGCGTGCAGGGTGGTGGATGGGCCGGAGTATCAGGTGGGGCCGGTACTTTTGTATGGGGTCTTTGGGAGCGCTGCCTGCATTGTGGCAGTTTGCTGTCGCAGATCGCCTCGGTTGCTTAGCCCTGCTAATCCGGCAACCGGTTCTTAAATAACGAGCGCAGCTTAAATTTCGCAACAACACACCTAGGCACGCAGGGAGATGGTAATCATTTCCTGTTTGTAGGCCAATCCCGGAATACCGGAGAAACGATTATGGTCACCCACCAGGCAGTCGTGGTTTGGCGCGTCCAGCAGCATCAAGTTTGCGGTGGAGCCTCAATTCTTTGCCTGGCCTCACGCCCTAGTGACAGAAGTGGGCGAGAATTGCTCGATTGCTAAAAAGGCCCGCCATGTCGCAAGAACAATGTCTCCAGGAAAGAAATGGCCAGGCGAGCCCAGCGCATCAGTATCTTGCCGCCGAGACGCGACCCTTCGAGGACATATAGCCGCCCCCAGCATCTCTGGTTCGCCCGCAATGGCAGGCGATCCGAACAATGCCGGACGCTCAACTCCAAGTTCGGCTACGCTTCGATGCTGGCGAGTTGGTTAGATACCCTGCGACCGCTCGTTGGAGCGGCCCTTCTTCTTTGCGCATGTTGCCAGGATTAGAACTTAACCTTGCACCCGCGCTACATGTAGCGGCCGGTGCCGGGCAGCCCGCAGCCGGCAGGGTGGCACAGGTGAGAAGGCCGACTTCAAGCTCAAGGTGCCAACAGCCCCCGATTGACAGGCCCTGTGCGGTTGCGGGCAGCCAGGGTTGCAGGTGCTTTGATCCTGGGTGCGTTGAGAGCTTTTTGGCGGGGCGCGGGCGGGCACCTCGATACGGTTGATCCACCGCCCCTTGGCCAGCCAGTCCTGTTGCGTCGCGCGATAGCTTTGCACGCGCACCATACCGGTGCCGGTCTTGATTCCGTTGATCTGGACAATCGTCGACGGGCCGCTCCGGCACTTCGCCGGATCGTTGGCAATGACCTGGCCGCTTGCCTGCGCCGCTACCGAAACACTCAGCAGGGCCACCCTGCCCATTCTCGACCATAGTCATAGGCCTCATTCACCGAAGTAATTCCTTCGTTACCAAAGGCACCGGCCCGTACAACCTAACCAGGTTAAAATAGGCCAGCGCCCGCAAAAATTTCACTTCTCCCTCGTATTGGCGGCGAGTGGTTTCTTCCATAGCAACAGCCTCCCATCTCGAGCCGGTGCAGCGTGCAGGTGCTGGTCGAGGGCACTACCCCGAATCACCCTCAGCTTGCCACGCGTGCAGGACGGCTGTTCGCCGCCTGTGCGGAGGAGGCACGCGACAGGTGGGCAGGGGAGGGGAGGGGGGCGGGGGCGGGGCGTTGGCCGCTGCCGGCTGCTGTCGCCACACGTCAATTTGCCAGATGCGTGTCACCGGCAGGGCGAGGGCCGGCCGGGGAGCGTTGGGCATGATAGCCGTGTGCATCCTTGAGATCAGCTACGCACAGGCGCGATCGGAAATCCTGCCGCGGCTTGCCGCGCTCATGGTCGCTCCGCTCGGCCGGAAATATCTCCTTTCTACGCGGGCCCACGAGCGATGGTTCCAGTCTGTCGGCACCGCGGTCCCCGAGCGCCTCCGCGCGTCGCCAAGACGGCGGCGCCGCGCGGCCGTCCAGCGGCGCCACCGGCCGGGCCCCGAGCGTCGGCAGCGCGGCGCAGCGGGGCGTCGCGCCGCGCGCCGCGAGCGCCGTCGGCTCCGCGGTGGGGGCCGGGTCCGTCGCGGGCAGCGTTGTCGCGCGCTCGCAAGTGAGCGGCGCGTCGGGCGGCGCCGCGTCTGCGCGCAGCAAGGCGGCCAGCGCCGTGTCGGCGGGCGCGATGGCTGCGCGCGACCGGCTGCTGCAGCTGGCGGCGAGTCTCACCCCGGAGAGGCGACTGGATCGGAGGCGGAGCGGGCGCGGCTAATGCACATGCTGCTCGACCCGGCGACCGCCGCCTCCGCCGCAGCCGAGCTGTCCACGGCCGTCGCGTCCGCCCGGGCGGCCAACGCGGCCGCCGTGGCCGCGCTGGCGCCGCCGCCACTGCAGGCGGCGCCGTCGGCGGCGACGCTCGGGGCGCAGCCGTCCGCTGGCACGGTGGGGACGGCCGTCACCAGGGGTGGGCGCACTGCGGCGAGCGCAGCGGCGCGGCGGGCGCCGCCCGCACCCAAGCTCCCGGAGCTTGCGTCTGCGCACTACGAGCTGGACTTTGGTTCGCGACCAACGGGTCGAAGCACAGCTCCTCTTCAAGCTCGACCCGGCGATCGCGCGCAAATTCGGCCGCGATGCGCTCTCCAGCGTCGAGAAAGCCGAAGGCGTACTCGCCGCGACACGGATCAGCGGCGAAGATGTCGGCACGCAAATCAGTGACTCGCAGCGCCGCAGCGCCGACCTCAATGCCGAAATCACGCGCCTCGAAACCCGGCTCAAACAGGGCGGCCTCGGCGAATCCGCAGGTCAGTTCCGATGGACAAGCCCGTGCTGGAGGCCTTTGGCTTTGGCATGACCCAGAGCGCAAATTCAGCTTGGCCGGGCGCGCCAGTGTCGTCGAGGTTAGATGGGTGTCAAGGGCACAAGAGCGGAAGCGCCGTCGACCAGCCGTAAGAGGAATTGTGGCTGGGCTTAGGCCTTCTGGGCCGCACGTCGAGCGTGTGGCAGTGTTACCGCACACAGCGCTCCGTGAACACCACGCACCAGTCGATGGCAACTCGGTTCGCGCCAACCTGTCCAAGACATCTGCCAACGACAGCGTGACCATGCCGCCACCTATCCACCGCTCTACCCCCTTCACGACACTGCGCTCAAGGCTCACGATCACGCTGCTCAGCGCCAAGGGCCACTCCATCCCGGCGAAACGGAGGTCACGCTGCCGCTCGCCATCTGCGGCGGCTGCGGGACAGCCCCGCGGTGCTGCTGACGCTGCGGGCGCACGTGGTCGTGCCGGACGTGGTCGCCAGCGCTACCGCACTGGTCCTTGGGAACGTTTGCAACCGTACGCATGGTGAAGGGCGCCAGGTGCAGATACGTTCGTTGTATGCATGCAGCGCATGCTGACAAGATTGCTGATGCCACGATTGCACCCGCACTGCAGGCTCGTGCGCACGTAGCCGCGCCCTGACAGATGGACCCCGGCCTGAAGGACCGTGCCGCTGAACCCTGCAGTCTGCCCCACTTGTTGGCCGCGGCGCTGGTGATACGTGCAGCTGCAGAACGCCAACCAGGTCCTGCGGAATGGAGCATCAAGCGCCGGCAGAGACTCGCCAAGCTGCGCGACTGGCCCTTCTTGCGGCCGAGCCGGCCGAGGGCGTCCTTGAGCACGGGGCGCGCGCCAACATACGCGTCACCTTCACGCCGCAGGCGAGCGGCAGGCGGCCGCGGCCGCCGCTGCCGCGTCGCACGGCAGCGACGAGCACTGGGCTTGCCTTCCTGGCAGCTCCTCAGCGCCTGCCATGCAGCTGTTTTCCAGGCTGAATTCCTCGGCAGAGGGCCCCTTCATGCGATGTTGCTAGCCTTATAGATCAGTCTGTACTGTGCCCACTTTGCTGCAGGCGGGGCGCGACCAGCCGTACGTGCTGTCGCTACCCATCAAGATTGCCAATAACCCAAAGACGTGCGACCTGGCCTGCAGCGGCCGTCGGTTTTACCCGCGGTCGAGGAGTCGCAAGGTCGGTCGGCGGCGCGTGGCGGTGAGTGTCATGCAGCCCTGGCAACTGTACCGGACATCGTCGCGCTGTCGGGGTTTCCTAGGATGGGTTATGACCCCCAGCTGGACGGCGTGGCCCTGACAACACACCCAAACTACCCTGGAACTCTTTCCTATCGTTGGCACCCTAAGGAACGATACGTATATGTATAAAGGAAAGTCCTATGCCCTGCCCATCTTGCCCGCGTTCCCAGGCAGCGGCCAGCCGATGGTTCATCTGAACAGTAGAAACCCGACTGACCGACCGGGGAGTGTGTGCCTGGAGCTTGAGGCGGATGAAGTAACGCTGCGGCAATATCCCTTGATATGTGACAGGAAGAACGAGTTCGGATCCAACACTTCAAATGTTTCCTCTTGGTGTTGGAATATGCTGTGAGCCAACACCAGCTTCCTATTGAGCCAAGACAAACGCGGCTTTTATCGCTCCAAACCCACAGTTATGATGACAAGGGTGTGACCTGTTGCGCCCCAGTGGATCCAGCCGCTTTGCCGGAGTATTATCTCACCGCGGCGGAGGCAAATGGCATCGATATTCGGCACATACAACCGCTAGAACTGATCACAGACGGGACTCAGACTTGATGACTGGGAGGTGCCAATTATGAAAATAAGAATCGCATTAATCATTTTTTTTACCAGCATCGCAGTTACTGTCCTTGCCCTGGTAGGAATGATTTTCCCCGAAAATGATTCGTAGTCCTGGGAAGAGATGACTGGTCCGCTTATGATCTACCCCTGCCAATTGCAACCCGCTGGATCTACCCCAGGCTCCACGCTGTAATAGAGGCCGGCTCCGTGCTCATAGCGCCGATGAAACACGGTCGAGGTGCGACGTCCGGTGAGGGTAGCTATTGCGGTGTACGGCCCGCCCATGGCAGGTGTCTCAACGCAGGCTCAGATGCTGGGGCAGCGCTACCGCGTCCCCGTCGTCATCCTTGATGGCCTCATACAGGTGTGTAGGGTGGTGCATGTGTGCGTGCTACGGCTGGTGTTTGCTTTACGTGTGTGTTGAACTGCTGCTATAGCTGTGTGTGCGCACTCGGGTGGTTTGCGGTGCTTTGACCACCCCTACTGTGTTCAGCAATACACTGGATGACATGCGGACTACAACACACCCGTGCGACTGCGCAGGAGGCGGCCGACATGCAGGCGCCGGCTGCACTGCCCGACGCCAGTGGTGCCGATGCCTTGGCGGACGCCCTTGCCCCCCAGCCTGTGCAGCAGCAACAGCAGCGGCAGGATCACGATCAAGAGCAGCAGCCACTTTGCGATCCTGCACTGCGCGAGCTCATCATGCCTCGATGCAGCAGCCGCCGGCCGCCAGTCGCCCTGGCAGGTTCTGGCCGACAGCTACGATCAGACGGACGGCAGCGCGCGCACCGCCTTTGGTCAGGAGCGCCTGCCGTTGCCGCCAGTGGCCGCGCAGGTCTCACCCTCACCGCGTGTGCGGTCAGCCGGCGGCTCAGCTGCTGCGGCGGCTCAGGCTGCCGCCGCAGCGGCTGCTGCTGCGTCGGCGGCTGCACAGACAGCTGCCGCGGCGCAGACATTGCACTGCAGGCGCTGCGGCAGGCGCTGAGTCAGCAGCAGTATGACAAAGGCTTCATCGTGGACGGTTTGAGGTCAGGTTGTGGCGGCAGCAGCGGCTGCCCGCATCCGCTGCAAGTTGCGTATCGACGCACGAGACCAGCAGCATGGCTGCCAACGCCGCCAAGGCCCGCAAGGCCTCCCGCCGACTCACGGCGCCACCCCTGCCGGCGCCGGCGAGCGTGCGCGGGTGCAGGATCCGCAAGGCCCGGCGGGCGGCGCTGGGAAGGGCGAGGAGGCACAGGGCACAAAGGCCGACGAGTGGGTGGGGGCGCAGAGGGTCTACGCAGTGCAGCTGGACATTCCCCGTGAGGTGGCGGCAGACCGCCGGCAGCGGCAGCGCGCGCGGCGGCCGAGGGCCTAGAGGCTTGGGGCGTGGACACGGGGGATGCAGGGCTGGTCGCTGAAGCGTCGCTGGCATTCCATCCGCAGCAGCAGCAGCAGCAGCAGCAGCAGCAGCAGCAGCAGCAGCAGCAGCAGCAGCAGCAGCGTCCCGAGAGCGGCGCCAGCACTTCGGAAGCCGGCCCAGTAGGTGTTGCTGCGTCCCGACCCCAGTCGGGTGCGCAGCCTCAGCCGCAGCAGCAGCAGCTGAAGACCGCGGATAGCCCGGCAGCATTTGACGCTATGTGGCCGCATTTGAGGCCGATGCGGCGGCGCTCTCCCCGGTTCTGGGCCCGATGCAGCCGGCGGTCGTCTGGTGGTCCACCGTGCAGTTGCGGCGGGTCCAGACGAGGGCGACGTGTCGCGGGCTGTGATCAATGCGCTTCAACCTGACCTGTTTACCACACGCTGCCCTCGGTCCCTGAGGACGCGCAGCTGGTGCCGCCGGCCTACGAGCTCCGCGTGCTGCAGCGGCCCAAGGCGCGCGCGGCGAGGGCCGCGGCCTCAAACTTTGAGGTCTGGACCTGCCAGGCGCGGACGCCGCCGCCGCGGCCCACGCACCGTGCATGGACGCGCTGCCGCCGCTGCCGCCGATGGGGATGCGGCGGCTGCGGCGGCGGCAGCGCCGCAGCTGCCGGGGCCGCCGGAGCAGGCCCCGTCGCCGCCGCCGGCGGCGGGTGCAGCAGCGGTGTCGGCCAGGAGGGCTGCGGCCGGCGGCGGGGCGACCCCGAGGAAGGGGAAGAAGGCGGAGGACCAGGCTGAGCCGCAGCCCGCCTGAGGAGGACAGGTGCGCGGGGTTCGGCGAGTCGAGTCTAGCGGGGCACGCTGGGGAGCACCCAGGAATGCTAGGTGCAGCAGAGCATCATAGCAGACACTTGTCTGCAGCACTTGCAAAGACACTGCATGGCATCCTGGCACAGCCCTACCTCATCGACCGCTCCGCGCCTCGCCTCTCTCAAGCACCTGCATGCTTTCTGAACCCCAGCAGCTGCTCAAATCAATTTCCAATCCCCCGCTCCGGCGCAACCTACTGACGCGACGCGTGGTGCTGCCGCCCAAGGGCAGCCGCATCCTGTGGCATCGTGTGCCACCGGAATCTGCTGGCCGCTTCAGCGACTGCGGGCTCGAGGCCGTGGGCGGCGTTCGCCAGAGCCGGTCGTGCTGTCGGGACATGCGAACTACCCGTCGCATCAACACGGATGTCAATGAGCGCCGCTCAGCCGCATTGCAGAACAGGTCTAAATGCAGCAGCCACCTGTGTCCTCCTGCATTTGAAGCTGTTGGCACTCGTAGTCACGAGCGCGGAAGCGGCGTTTGTGTGGTGTTTGGGGGGCTGCTAGACGGCCTTCCGAGAGGTCGGGCACCTGACCGGGCAGCTGGTGGGCATGGTGGGCCGCGCATTCAGCGGCCGCCTGGCGGTGGAGAACACCGTCGCCGGCCCCGTGACCATCGCCCGCGCCGCCAACAGCTACGCCCAGCAGGGCGTGGCCTGGTACCTGACCATCCTCGCCCTGCTGTCGCTCAGCCTGGCGATCCTCAACCTGCTGCCGATCCCGCTCTTGGACGGGGGTCACCTGATGCGCCCCCAGACGCCGTCGATGAACAGGATTCGTCCTCCCGCAGGCCTTCGAGTTCGGCACGCTCCTCGCCGGCCGCCCACCGCCCTCAGCCGGAACCCGCCCGCCAGCGCGCGCCCGCCGGCGGCACGGCCGCGACGCTGCGGCCACAGGCGCAGCGCGGCCCCGGCTGCTTCCGCGGCGGCGGCCTGGCGAGCGCCGGATCGGCGCCACCAGAGGGGCGACCCGAGCATACGGCCGGTTCAAAATCGCAAACTGCGGCCTGTTTGGCTGCACGCCGACTTTTGGCTGAAGAGTGAGGGGGATGCTGCCGACCCGGCCGCCGCCCAGGTCGACCCGGGCAAGGCCTCGAAAAAGGCCCCCCCGGCCAGCGCCGCGTCGCCGCGCCCGCCGCCGCCGCGGGCGTGCCCGTGCATACGGGCACCGACACCGTGGAAGCAGCGGGGCGTCGCGGCGCCGGCGCCGGCGGTGGCGGTTTGGCCGCGGTCGATGGGGCTGGCGGTGGGGGAGGTGCGGGAGCTGCGGGTCACTGTGTACGCCCAGGCTGAGGGGCCGGCACAGGATGTCATCATGTGCAGGTGCGGAGGGGCGTGGCGGCCTTGGCCGGGGCCTTGGCCAGAGCAGGCGCTGGATGACAACAGCGCTGAGTCAAGGTCGCTTTCTGGTGCAATGCCCGTGCTATCAACGCGTTTTCTTCTCACAGTGTTCAGACCTCAGCGCCTCTGACGCACATCAACAACAAAACCAACCAGGATAGAATCTCAACTACCCCGTACCCCTTGATTCCCCATCAGCTACGTCGGGGCGCGCCCCACCATTGCACTGCTCGCCCTCAGCCCCCCGCCAGCGCCCCTCGCCGGCGGCCCCTGCGCCGGCCGGCTGTCTACTGACGGCGGCGCCGGCGGCGCTGGCCGGCGGCGGGCCGGCGGCGTCGGCGGCAAGGGCGGCGCGAGAGAGTCGCAGCTGCTGGCGGGAGCTGAGCATCGGATCAGATCGAGCGGCTGCTTGTGGGCAAGAGGGACTCCAAGAGCTTGACGCTGTCAAACCTGGGGGTGGTGCCGTTCAAATGCGCGTGGCGGGCAGCGAGGCGCTGCCGCGGAGTTGAAGGTGCGAAGTCTCTGTGATGCGACTGGATGTTGCATCATGCAGGCTCTTCTCTCCTCACGATTCAGTTAAAACTTGAAAAGAGCCAAGCTACGCCACAAGCCAAAAAAATCATCCACGAGTTTTAGTGCAGGGGCTCGACTTTCCCTGCTCTATTCGGTGCAGGATGGCGGAACCGACTGGCCATCGTCCGGTCAAGGACGTCGCGACCGGTCAGACCTGCGGCCGACAGAGGTGACGGTGGGTTGAATTTTCGGCGCTCGACTGGGCGAGCGGCCGAGCTGGCGGACTTGAGGTGGGTGGGGATGCGAGAGCCTCGTGATCCGTTTATAGTCTGTAACGATCGTCACCTAGAACAGAGTTTGGACCTGAAGGACTGGCTGGTTGGCAGGCGGTTTAGATAATGTTCGTTATGGCAGGGATGGACTATGCGCGTTGGGTCTGCATCAGGGATGCAGGCGTTGAGGAGCCTCAGGGGTACTTGTTGGTGTGTGTCAGGGCTCAAGGGATGAGGGCGCGTCCTGCATCTTGAGTGTGTGATGAACTCCCATCATTTCACAGGCTTTGATGCACGCTCTTGTTCTCAAGATACCACCTGCCAACCTCTCACGTGTCAGTTCCACCACCGTTCCTGCCGCCGCTACGCCATCAACAGCGTCATGGACCTGCAGGGCGTGAACGTGATCGGATTGCAGGCACCCGGCAAGGTGCCGGGACTGTCCTCCGAGATCGAGGTCGAGGTCAAATACCCCCAGGTGCATGGGTCGGACAGGGCTCGCCAGTGTTTCGTGACACTGGCACGCGCTCGGCCATCAGCGAAAGCGACGTAGTTGGCCGAGTCGACCGAGCTTACCGTAACCCGCGCGGTATTTTGGGCGTAAGAAAGGCCTGACGCGAGCAGGCCCAGCAAAGCCATCAGATAGATTTTCATACAAATCAGCAAGTTCGTGGACCGCCTCATTTCTGCCATCCCTCCACTCCCTATCGCCGCCTGCCAATGCCACGCCCACGCAGGAGGGCATCCAGGGCGTCCAGTTCGGCCACATGCGCGTGGTGGACGACGCAGCCGCGCTCGCTGCTGTTGCGCAACGGCGGCAAGTACGACGCGGCGTTCAGGTTCGCGGTCGGCAGCCAGGCGGTGGCGGATCTGGTGACCATAGCGCCGATGGACGGCACCATCCAGCCGGGCAAGGAGGCGGCCGTGGTGGTGAGCGCCGACACCGCGTCCATGTGCATGATGGGCCAGCAATTGGATGGAGATGCCGACATGAGCGAGTCTTGCTGCGCGCCCCGCTTGTAGTGCCTCGGCCTGCATCAATGCTCAGCAGCGGTCCCATGTGCGCACTTGCCGAGCGCTCTGTCAGATCAACACATCAGCACCAGCCCCACTTTCAGATCCGGGATCGCGAACGCTGTCGAACCCTGCCTCACGAGACTTCTGGAACCTCCCGCATCGTACCATCCCAACCCCCTGAAAGCTCCACTTGACAAGGAGCGCCTTGCGCCGCGACGGTGACGCTCGACGGCAACACCGATGGACCGTCTCGCGGATAGAGCCCGCACCGGCCGCGCCGAGCAGACGCTGCCCGTCCGCCTGTCCGCGCGCGCCCAGTTCAGCAAGTACAGCGTCACCCCCGCGCGCGGCCTGCACTTTGGCCCGAACACCTACGGCACCACCTCAAAACCTTGGAGCTTCGAGGTCTGCAACCTCGGGGAGTTCCCATCACCCTCAGGCTGTCGCAGCTGGGCGAGGCCCCCAAGCCGCCCCCCGACGACGGCTCCGCCGCGGCGGCCGCGGCGGCCGCCGCCGCCGCCCCCAAGGGCCCGAAGGCCGCCGCGGCCGAGGCCGCGGCCGCGAAGAAGGCTGCGCTCGCAAAGGCGGCCGCGGAGGCCGCGGCGGCGGCGGCGCTGGCAGGGTCCTACCAGCTGCGGCTCGGTCAATTCGTGTTTGACCCTGCAGAGGCGGTGGTTCAGCCGGGCGGGCGCCGGAGCGTTGCGGTGACGTTCAAGGCGGAGGGATCCGCCGCCTACCGCGCATCCGCGGGGCTGAGCATCAGTGACCGGGCTTGCGGTCTATTTCGACGGACAGCCAGACCTTTCGGGCGATCGTCTATCCAGTCGCCGATGTCCTGGCCATGGGATTCTATGCCAAGAACGACACCAGCTGAGGATCACGGACCTGCATCAGGGCACCTGGGGCACGCAAACCGCCCGAAACAGCTGGAGCGGCTGACCTCAACATTTGTGCCTCATCAGGGCCTGCTCCTGCCTTCGCCAACAGATGCTCGGCTTCATCCAGTGATCGGCTGGAGCCGGCTGGCGCGAGATTC
>NNCB01000058.1:0-31131 GCA_002317545.1 Scenedesmus quadricauda | reverse complement strand
CCCAGTTTCCGGGGCGTCCATCCTTCTGGCGTCTACGTACCCATCAGCGGCGTGTAATGAGACGTAGCCCCCGTTTAGATAATAATAATCAGATGCCGGATCTAGCGCTACGGTGTTGGGCGAGCCATCAGCATGTACTCCAGGAGCGATGGGTACGCGTCTTCACCGCAAGGTCCCTGCCGCCGGCTCCTGAAGAAGGGTGTGCGCGAGGCCGGGAGCAGCTTCGTCGAGTACCTGGTGGGTTGGTGCTGCGGGCGCAAGGCCTTGCTGGTGGTCGGTTCGGGCGTTCGGGGTTGGGCCGAGGGGATGGGCCAGTTCGGTCGCGACCCTGTTATGCACTACCTTCGGTGCAAGGACCAGTGATGCCCGCATCACTGCCAGGGTTGAAGGGTTGTGACACTCTTCTATAGCCCTGTATGCACCTGGCAAAATCCCTCTTGGCCCGGACTGCGTCCCGCTGCCCCCATCTGCAGGACCTGATGGCGTCAAAGCAGGCACTCGCTGGTGGCAACGCTACCGCCGCAGGCAACGCGACTGCCAACTCATCGGGCAACAGCAGCAGCGCGGGGTCTTCGGCAGCGGGCAGTGGCGGTGGCTCCAACAAGCAGCGGATCCGACTGCGAAGGGGCTCCGTTTTGAAACAGGTAGATAACGCGCTTGGCCCGGGGCGCAAAATGCGCGACACCGCGCATGAATTCGGCTTCATCTTCCTCACGGCCCAATCCCTTGAAAAGCTCAAACGGTACCATGCAACGAGCCCAGCGCAATGCTGCAACTCGGGCCTCTTCGGCACAAAACGGCCTCTCCCGGGGCGCCACTACAGGATCTTGGTGCGCACGCCGGGTGTTCGCCGGGTGCAGCCAGATGCAGAAGTGGACTCTTGGAGCGTCCGCCGGTCGCCCTGTGCCACGCTCGGCGGTGCTGCCACCGGCTGCTGACAGCCTCTGGATCTCTAGCTGGTGCTGCTGCTGCTGCTGCTGCTTGAGCCCTCGGGCTGTCATGCAGCAGCCGGGTGCCGTACAGCAGCAGCACGGTCATTCCTGGTCAGGGCTCCATCTGGCAGATCCAGCGGCCTGGGCAAGGACGCACCAGGGGACTCGCCGTCGCTGCGCGTGCTCCTGCTGCTGATATAGCTGCAGACGCTGCTGGTGGTGCACCCTGAGATTATGCTGGCCCTGCTCCTGTCGACTATGAAGTACGGAGCCGGCACCCAGAACGCCATTCAGCCCGCCAGGCCTCACATCAACGGAACTACCAGTCAAGCCGCTGCTGCTGCTGCTGCTGCTGCTGCTGCTGCTGCTGCTGCTGCTGGCGCAACTCGCACCTTCGTCGTTGCTGCGCTTGCGCCTAAGCGCCTCGACTTTGGCCAGAAGCTGGATCCTTTTCCCACGTGGATGCAGGCCCACCCGCTTGCGTTCTGGTGACACGGCCTCGGCATGCAGCTTGTTGAAGTGCCCCGGCCAGGCCGAGCCCAGGATTTCGTAGCTAAATTTCGTATCGGTCATCAGGCCGCGCGTTCGTGCCATTCTTGCGCAACCCCTTGATCGAAGAGTGTCTTGCCTGTTGGGGTTTGGTGGTGCCCTCTTGTGGAGCTCCTGCACTGCCTCGCGCAGCTCCGCAGTTATGTTATTACAAAAATCCGTTGGCATCCCAGGCTTACGGTACGCTCGGCAACGGTAGTGCCGAAAGCACGTGGTGGAAGACTACATTGCTGGTTGATGGCAGATGTCACTGCAGATGCCCTCCGCAACACACGATTCGGTTTCGACGGCAAGACGCACGTGCGTCGGGCAGATGTGCCAAAGCTGCCTTCCTCAGCACTTGCCGCTGCGCTTGCCTGCAGGTGACGAGCCTAGGTCAGCGGCTCCCCTACCACCACAGTGACCTCCTGGCCCACGCGCGGCAGCTGGCTGAGGTATGGGATGATCGTGCCTGCCACTGGGTGGATGGGAATGACGCCCACAGGCGGGGCGCAGGTGGCACAACTGGTTGTCAGGGATCAAGACAAAGTGATGGAATGGGGTGAAAGAGGTTCAAACGGCGACCTTCCCTTTAAACAGGGTAATTGCAGGCTGGACAGGCGTACAATTAATGCAGCAGGGCAGTAAGTTCCGCTTTTTTATCCCGCCGCATTTCAGGCGACGGGTGTAGCGGTATCGCCGAACCTTTGGAAGTCAGGGCCAGGATGATGGGGCGCGTCGAGGTTGGCGCGCGTCAAACACCAGCTTGCCGACGCCCTTCGTTTGATTTCCAGAATTCGCGATGGGTGGATAGCGGGGCAATCCCAGGTTACAGGCAATCTTGGGAGCTTTATAGGCAGTCTCCCAATACAGCAGAAGCCAACATACGCTTTTTGCCACATGTGATGTCAACCCCCCTCCCCTCCACCACACCCCCCGAGCACTCCCTTGGTATCATGTCACCCAGCCCACCATGCACCTGTCGGAACGCGCCGACGTCACCCGCCGGCTGCACGCGGCCCTCCGGGAAGACGTGGATCCAGTCTCGCGACCCCAGCCGCCGCGCTGAAGCACCGATGACGGGCTGGTCGGCACCGCTGCCACGCTCGACGGGCAGCGCTTGCCGTTCAGGAAAAACTGCCTGGCAGGCACCGCGGGGGCATCGAAGCGGTGGGCAACGGCTGTTGGGAAGGGAGGGCTGCGTCTTGGAGCTGTGCAATGCAATAGGGTTGCCGCCCACCTCTGGACCAGGCTAGGACGTGTGTGCTCCAGATCTGCACCGCCCACGGTTGTTCCGTCAGTCTCTCCAGCCGCTGCTTGCCGCCACCGTGGCTACAATCCCCGCAAGCACCTGTTCCACTTTCATGCCGCAACAGAGCAGCTCGCTCTTGAAGCACACTTCCGCGTGCGCACATGGTCCACCGCTTCTTGCCAGGGCTGTGCTCAGTCCAGAAAGTCACCACGGCGCAGAGCGCTGGGCAGGCCAGGATCGCAAACGTGCTGAACACGCGCTAGTTGCAAGGAGTGGTGGGTGGCGCGCGAGCGGCATTGGGCCAGGAGTGGGTTGGCAGCGTCAGAAGGTACCTGCTCGCGTACTACCCGCGATACAGGCAAGTGCACGGCTATACCATCGAGGAAATTGACGATAAAAACCACCCCGAGCTCCTGGGAATCCGGTCGCTGTACCTGCCGCGTCAGCAGACCCACCGGCTGCTGGTCAACGTGCAGTTGTCTCGGAAGCGAGCTAGTGTCATCCGGCGGAGCTTGAGGTACTGGCCCCTTCATGCAGATCCGCATGCTCGGTGACGCGAAGGCCTGTGCGATGTAGGTCGCCGACGCCATAGACTCCCAAGTCCGCCGGGTCAACTTGTCGCCCCCGATAACTCCCACGGCTGCCGAACCCTGCTGCAGGCTTGAAGAAATATCCGTTGCGCACTGCCCACAACGCATCCCGGTTCGCGGGCACGAGTTCGACCGTGCGGGATCAGGTTGGTCACGATCTGGCGGCCAGGTCCGATTGAAACTCGCATCGACTATGAAACCCCGTCGAACCGATTATATTGCTGTTCGCTACCAGCTGGTTTAATGATGGGCCGGCTTTGCGGCAGCCTTATTGCTTCGTGCCAAAATACACATGAGTCGTTCACATACCGTCATGGATTACAATAGATGATTTATCGGTTCCTGGAAAATACAGTTGTCAAGAACTCACAAAGTATAGAGCACCGTTAAAGTATGAAAAGCCCCGTTATCGAACCACTGTTCTGGGCAAATCATGCTATTGTCAGCTAGTGCCGCAGGGGTAGGCCGACATGCGGCGCACTCATCCCCCCCTTCCCGGACTTACCGAGGCTGTTTGCTGGGCCTGACCGCAGGGTGTGATGGCTGATTTGAGAGCCCGTGGCAGCGCTCGAGCGAGATTTTACCAAGTCGACGAAGCCTCAAGTTCGACGGTGCGGAATCTTGTTGATGCATGCCTGACGCCAGCGCGCAGGCACGGCGTGATGAAGGAATATCTCAGAACGTCTCGTATCTCTAGTCAGCCAAGGGGGCATATCAACATTTCCGCCAGCCTCCAAAGTTGCTGGGGCCGCGGTCAAAATCACAAAGCGAGCGTCGAAAGATTTGAGCAGACAGCCGATATTTCAGCCAATCGCCTCATCAAACATGCCCTTGAGTTCGGTTTAAGCGTTCTTGCGAGGGCAGGAAGCAGGCCATTGGCATCCCGCAAGAAGGGCCGCTGTTGATGTTGCACGGTTTGTTCCAGAAAAGGTCAAGAAGCTTCTGGTGGTTTTTCTCCACTCGGATGGCCCTCATTGCGCTGTTCTTTTGCTGGTTGGTGTCGCAAGCAAGTCATGTTCAGCTAGTAGGCCCAGATGGATAAGTATGTGCGTAAATTATGCTACCGGGACCCCTCCAAATTACCTCCCTGCTGTCGGCACAAAGACAAGCTTTGACAAAAGTTGAAGCCATGAACCACCCTTTACGGGTGCGCATCATATACATGCATCGATGAAACACAACGTACATTTGGCATGACCGGATCGTGACAACAGCCACCAAACCAATGGGCAAGGTGCTTCATGCAGAGTGGAATAATCGCCTTGCAAGCAACGGAAAGAAAAAGGAATTTCAAGATCGTCTGAGCGGCAAGATCGTTCCGGGCGAGCCCAAGGCCTATCTCGACGAACTGGTGGCGAACGAGCCGCCCGACACAGCCGTTTCGCGACGCGCAAGGCTTCGTGACAGCCAACGGCTGCACTGCCGAATTGCCACCTCGTGGAGCAGGCTGGATTTGGCAACCATCCGTCGTTTGTTCAAATACGTAGTAGGTACCTGCGCCTGCTGCCGCGATGTTTTGCACCAGCGGTGCGTCAGGAGCGATGCCTGTGCGGTTTACACGAAAATACTCCTTCGGTGGGCCAGCTCGCATCTCAGCCAGCAACCACCAGTGCGAGATCGGCGGAGTCCAGAGCAGGACAACAGCCCCACAATCCCACGGGAGTACTCTGCGCCAAATGCAGCTGAGCGCCGTATGCGCCCCCTCAAACCACCAGTCTCCAGCCGGCTGCGGCAAAATGCAGCCTCGGCCAAGCAAAGAGCAAGCGACGAGACAAGCACGAGCATCACACGTACACACAAACACACACAGCAGGACCAGCTCGTGCGGCAGCGCCACAGCGTAGGCACCATGCTGCGCAGCAAAGGTGCAGCATGAGATAATAAGGGAGGGCTGCCATGCGGCTGATGCCGGTGACCGACGCGATGTTCCTGATGGGGGGAAAGCCGCGAGATGCCGATGCACATCCGGCTCAACCTCTACACACTACACGAATGGGACGGGTCACGGACCGAATGGTGACTCCAGCTTGTTGTACGATCCTTCCGGTCGAACTCTTGAGCGCCAGATCAGGGCCACATCTGCGGCACATTCAGCGCTCGAGAGACCACAGGCGGCTGGACATCGGCCTAGAAGGTCGCAGCCATGTGTCAAGATCAACCATACGCAGGGGAACGACGCGAAAGGCGACTGTGCGCCACGACCCTGGACCGAGCGCGCTCGGCGCCTGCGAGGGGCGCGACAACGCGCGTTTAGGAATGAACTGGGTGTGGAGCGGTTTTGCAGTGCGACATATCCGAGATCGGAGTGAAGCGGGGTGTCGCTTGACAGGGCTAGATGCCGGCATGCGTTGCCGCCGAAAGGGCGGTTTTGCACGGGCGGAATCTGGCGGGGGGTGTAAAGCGCCCCACGTAAGGGGCGAGGGTATCATAACGTGGTGATGCTGACATCCCCAACCCCAAAATAATTGCTCGTGACCGACCGCATCGATTTGGACGATCAGTGTGGCAGACGAACGCAAAATCGATTTGCCGATGACGCAGATTCAGCTCGCCGACGCGACGGGCCTGACCGCGGTGCATGTCAATCGGGTGCTGAATGGATTGCGCAGGACCGGGCTAGTTGCCACCCACAACCGTGCGATCTCGATCGAGGATTGGGGCGGCCTGGCAGCGATTGCCGATTTCGATCCTGCATATCTTGGTTAGGAGGCGGCGCCGTGCACAGCCAGCGTCGGCCTGACCACGCGACTAATGATGGTGGCATTTATGCCTCTGTCTCCAGGGGGTTGGCAAACATGCGCCAGGGCAACCCGTGCCAAGCACCTCTTGCACGAAGCGACAAACGCGCACAAGGAGCAAGGGCGGCGACAGGGGGCCAAGGCCGCGCTCGCCATGCTCGCCGACTCAAGCAGCCAATTTCGGCGCTGGTTCGCCTCGCCAGCCCCTGCATGAGGATGTGGTGCGTCGTCGAACGCGGCGGGCGGCCTGGGTGGGTCTTGAGGAAATCAAGGAAACCCCAGACGCCGCCGTGGTCATGGTCACCCTCCCAGCAATCGCACAGGATCCGCAAACCGCAACATAGGATTAGGCCTCCCTGAACTTTGCCCGCGCAACACGGGGCAACGCCGCAACCCACCCTCTGGCGCCATGACGAGGCTCTTGCTGGCCGCCACGCAATACCACACGCCGGCCGCGATTTCGTCGGACAGCTGCTGCGGCGCCCAGCCCGCCAGGCCCAGCAGTAGGCGGAACTCAGAGGGGCTGGCCAGGCCGCTGCGCACCATGTCGGCCGCGGCGGGCAGTCCACCAAAGTACACGCCCTACGGGCGATGGGAGGGGAGGAGGAGGGGGGGCGAGGGAGGCGAGTGAGCGGTTGACCAGCCAGAACTTCAGGCTACGTGATGCCAACTTGAGCAGACATGCGCGTCGTTCGCTGAGGGAGGGTGCAGGCGCCGTCTGGAGGGTCCATGTGCGTGATGAGGGCGGCTGCAGCCCCCCGCCGCGTCCTGCAGCGCCCCTCACCTCCGACACCTTTTGTGCGCCCTGGCAGCCAGCGTAGCCGTGCAGCACGGTCAGCGTGTCCAGGTGCACGGGCCCGCCCACGCGCAGCCGCTGGCCGCCAAACACATCCGCCACAGCAGCAACGTCTCCCTTGGCAGAAACAGCCACCTCCGCCAGGCGCAGAGCAGAGGAGCGGTTCAAAATGAAGCCGATGCTGCCCGGCATTGTCGGTAAGCTATAACAGGCGGTAGTGGCAATAGCGAGTTCGGGCTGGGCTGGGGGCTTTCGCTGCCCGCCATCCAAAGAGCAAGAGACACGTGGGAATGTGCTACCGCACCATGAGGACATGATATGCTGCAGCGGGCTCAAAACTGCGGCAGGCTGGCACATGATCTGGGCCCTGTTTCAAGGCATACACTGCGCAGCAGCTGCTGTCTGGCGCACCAGCACCGCCGATGACACCCTGCTCAGATGCCGGGCAACCCACCGTGTGCGGCGACCAACACGACTGTTCCGTCGAAGAAGTCCATTCCCGGCTGACGCGCGACCAGCAGGCACCCCACTTCGGCGAGGCAAGCTCGTGCGCCCACGCCGACGGGGTGAAGCCCAAGGGCGAAAACGCGCTCACGCCGGCGCGCGGCGGGTGCGGCGCCCGCTCGCCGGGCGACGCGTGGCCACTGCTGAAGGCGCCGGAGCGCTCCATGGCCACGAGTTTGGCGCGAATAGCGCGCCAGTCATCCTGAAGGTTGGTCGGTGTGCAGCGACGGCGACGAGTGAGCGCCCGATTTCTCTGGGCGCCGCTCATCACGGAGCATGTCCGGATTATGTGTCGCCCCGGTCAGTGATTTGGGGGAATCAGCGGCGGGCCATCAATCTCCCCACGGCTGCTGCGAGAACTGTACGCCGAGAATACGCGCGCCCCTATCATGCGAGCCTGCTTCACCTGTTTCACAATACATTCGGTCTTTATCGCTCGACCGCAGCAGGCAGACCTCGGCGCCTCAACCTCCCCTCAGCTGTATGCCGTCAATAGCCGACCTATCCGCGCCGCGCTGACTATCTGCATGGCGCAGTGCCGGCGCGCACTGCGCACCGGATCGGAGCGCCTGTTTGCGGGCGTGCGGTATTCGCGCGCCACCGCCCCGGAGCCATGTTCCCGCGCTCAGTTCACCCTGACACTATGTCCAGCAACCTATGTGGCCGAATTCCATGTGACCTTGTCGCGGAACCCCCGTGCCCAGCTGTAACAGCGTAGTTCAGACTCGAGCTGTCCCAACCTCCCTCCGGTCTGTAGTGCTGAAATCGTATAATTGTAGTGTATTTCCAGCTTTGAAAGCCATTGCCGTATATTCAGCTTGACTTTGTGACGTTGCGCCGACGAGATCGTGGCCGGGCAAACTACGGCCGGCGATCTTTTCGGCGTCGATAGCTGAGCTGCGGAACCGGACCGCCGCCTGTTCGTTGATCGACGACGGGATGCGTGGGGCAGCGAATATGCGACGAAATGAAGGGGATTGGCCGGGATATCCGGCAAAATCCGGTTGCACACACGGTTCGTGCCGCCCAGAGATGCGCATTCGGCGGCTTATCGATGCAAATATCTGAAACTTCCTGCCATTCAGCCCGCAATCGTTCGCGATCCCTGCGCCGCACGTTGGCGCTGTCTGTATCGCTCTGCGTCTGGGTAGTCGCCATTGCCACCGGCATCGCACAGTCGGGGCGATCCACAGGGCAGTCATGCAAGCGGCGCAGGTAAATGTTGCAAGACACTTGGCTGACATGAGGGGCCTGTTGCGCGACCACGATTCAAGCCTGCATTCAACTCCGGTATGCTGCGAGCCCGTAATTGTGCTGGTCCTTCATGCCACAGCCCCGTGGCAGCTCCTCTGGCTCGTCGGCCAGGCTGCGCAGCGCTCTGCCATTGCCGCCCGCCGTCGCCGGCTTTGTCCACAGCTCAGACATCGCCTCGCGGCTCTGGCGCAGCGCAGCTGCCGCCGCCGCGCCTCGGGGGTCTGACATGCCCGCGCCGATGCCGCCCTGGTTCTCTCGCAGCGTGTCATCCAGAACCTGCAGCGGTAGGTGAGTGGCACACGGAGCAGTGGAGAGTTGCATCGAACGTAGTAAGGGCGAAGGTGGACATCCTTCTGGTGTCGGGGTCAAGTATAAGTGA
The DNA here is from genome assembly GCA_002317545.1 of Scenedesmus quadricauda. Lineage (NCBI taxonomy): Eukaryota > Viridiplantae > Chlorophyta > Chlorophyceae > Sphaeropleales > Scenedesmaceae > Scenedesmus > Scenedesmus quadricauda. The sequence continues at coordinate 22,158 of NNCB01000058.1, read as the reverse complement.
CCGCACGCAAACACTAAGACTTTTCAGGTGCGCAGATGCCAGCGTGAAGCATGCGGGACAAATTTTCTGTCCTGTGTTCACTCCCTGCCTATCAACCCATTGCTCCCGACACCCCTATATCGATTCGGGCACGTTCGATCTTTTGCTGTCCGACATCGTGATGCCTGAATGGACGGCATCGAACTTGCTGCAGCATATCGGCCAAGGCGGCTGCGCACAGCAGTGATGTTCATCGCGGGCTCGCCGCGGTCTCGCTGCGCGCCGTGCCCGCTCAAGCGCTGTCGAAGCCGTTTCCACCTCAAGAGATCGTGGTGTGCGGCGACAACTTAGGAGGGGAGCTGTTGCACCCGCCAGCAGGCGCGGCAGGATGGCTGCAACCCGATCTTGAGGCAATGTTCGCGTAGATCGCCCGGGGTGATCTCGGTCAATAGGCGACTCTTCCAGAGCCAGTTCATTCATCTCTCACGCTCGAATATCGAGCGCCTCATTGCTCGTGTGCTGTCGGCCATAGGAGCACACTGAAGCCACTTCTCTCCGAACTGGCCAAAGCTCTTGGCTTCCTTGATCCGCCTCTTCTCGCGCTGCTTCTCGATGGCCGGCGACTGCCCCTCGGCGATCATTCGTGCTTCCGTCGTTTTGTGCGTTTGCGAGCTCAGCGTCTCGCGAAGCTCCGAGCGCTCGCGCTAGCCCTTTGCGAAGTGCACGACATGGCAGCGGGCTGCTGCACCTTTTGCCGGCGCAGCTTTTTGCAAGGATCCACACCCGCTTGCCTGTGGCTGTAGCCGTTCCGTAGCTGGATTTGCGGTGTGTCGGTCGGGAGGTTTTCTGCATGATCGGCGGCCCGTCGTTCATCTGCGCGGGTATGTCATAGGCGGCACCATCGATCGGAATGACGCCGGCGATGTCGGCAAAGCTCAGCCCTGCAGCACGCAGATATTTCTCGTCGGTGCCGACCAGCGCAACCAGATGCGCGCCCGCGCTATGTCCCATGATGTCTCAGCTGCTGCGCGCCGGCCGACACCAACGGTGCGGTCCCACTCCTGGTCTGTTGTCCTGATGCGCGGGCAGCAGGTTTCTTGCGGAGTTAGACCAGCGTTTGCAAGCCACTCAGTCTCACTTCCCACAGATCCTGCGCAGCAGTGATCTCAATAAGAAATTGGCACTGGTATCGCAGTGAACGAAGATGGAACCAGAATCCTTGAGTACTCGATGGGCTTGTTCTAGTCGTTGCTCCATGATGTGCAGCTACGTCTGCTACAGCACTCCCGAAATAACGCAGATGTGTAAGTTCCACAAGGCTTAAGATGAAGATCTCAGGGGTGCGGCACTTGCAGCAGGCCCGCTGATACAGTACTGTAAGTGAAGGGCTGGCTACTGGCAGCCCGGCCAGGCAGCGACACCAAGACGGCGGTGCAATTCGCAGTCGTTTGGCATCATTGCTCCATAAAGCAACCTCAGATCATCGAGCTCGACTCACCACGACTCCCTGCGCGTAGTGGCGCCGTGCCGGTGGAACCGCGCTTTACCTGTACTCAATTCTGGAAGCAATCTCGAACTGCATCGCAACATGCTTGTCGGCTCCAGGCACGCGCATTAGTGCTGCTGCTGCACGCGCCACCGTGCTCCGCAAACCGCGACCGACCCAAAACACTTCCAAGTCCCAGCTATCGCGCGCCAGAAAATTATCTAAAAGGCACACGACTTCCCCTTGATCGGCTTCTCGGTCGCGGAGTCCGGAATCACGATGCCGCCGGCGGACAGCTTCTCTTCTTCCATGCGCTTGATGACCACGCGGTCGTACAGCGGCTGATATCCTGATGTTGCCCTCTGCGGCAGCGCGCTCGAAACCGTTTATGCAACACGGTGGTGCCACGCTGTAGCAGCTGCCAGGGATTGCCTGCGAAGCAGCGGGCCACCATCCGGTGGACACAGGAAAACGAGGAGTGCGTTGTCATGATCATGGCAACGGCTGCAGCAAGTACTGGCTTCACTGCGATGGATGCACCTACACTTCGCGCACATACAATATCTTACCGCCCGTCTACAAGCCGTAGCCACCTGCTACAAGCCTGGCTGTCCCACCTAGTAATCCAGCCCCCAACCCCCACCACCGGGCCTGCACTCGCCCTGTCAGGACCTGTTCCAGCACAACGTATGGGCCGTCACGACCCAGGGCGCGGAGGCAGCGACCGACCGGGTGGAGATCGACTTTTCAGGCAGCTATCTCGACCAGAAGGGCGGCGCGGCCTATTATGCCACGGGCCCGGCCAATAGTCCCCGCGAGCCCGTACTCGCCAATATCCTGGGCCTCGGGACCCGCAGCATCGGCGAGGCGCAAGTTAGCATGCGAGCGATTCTTACCTGCATTTGTACTGCCATGACATTATTCATTGAGGCTTGCTGATTTGAATGGACATCGTCAAAGGTTTATTGTGCATCGAGTGGAGGCAATCTCGACAGCAACAGCTCCTGAAATGCTTATACCATTGTGTGTTGCTAGTGCTGCAGTTGCATTAATTGAGAATTTAATAGCGCTTTTCATCAAAAACAACTGATTGCATTTTTACATCTGCGTGCCTCACGTACAACCTGAAGGGGCAAAGACAACTGACCAGGAGGATCAGTTGTCCAGAAACGAATGCAGAAAATGCCAGCTATTGCGATGCTTGTTTACAGCTTTGAACAAGAACGCCTGTAGCTCCTTCAGGCACGGTAAAAGGCGTCGCGTCGGCCATTATGAGAGGGCGCTCCTACAGGGGTTTCCGGCAATGTGTGCTAAGGCCCGCCCGCTAGACCCCTCCCCCCAATTCGTCAACCCTCGCTTCGGGGCGCCGCGGGGTCTAGGCCGGATAATTCCTGATTCACCTGTGAGGAGAGCCGAGGCATGAGAGTATCAAATAGCGTCTGCGCTGCGCTCAGCGGCCCAATGCCGCGCGAGATGACTGCCTGATGGACGGCCTCTGCCGCGCACAAGGCGCAAGCAAAATAAATTCGAGCCAGGTAATCCAGTGGCGCTGCAGAACGTCATCGTTGAGACAGATCAAGGTTGAGGTATACACACCAGCAGCAACTGCACCACAGGCTACACAGCCACTGAGGCAGACAGCAGCGGGCTGACTGCAGGTGCAACCACGCAGATTGCACGTTAGCACGTAAAGCCATGGAATACTTTGCTAACCACGCAATGCCAGCCGCAGCAGCGGCAACCGGTCAAGTCCAGGGGTAGGGCAGTGTGACCCCCAATCCCTTGCGATCCAGTGGCATGCACAAAGTGCCCAATTCCGCTGCCAGGCGGGACTGACGCCCGCGCTCACCAAGCCGGCTAGGACTAATCGTCGCGAGAACGCGCCCTTCCAAGACAACTTGTACGCCGAAACTATTGACTGAAAAAAAAACCTCCTTACCTTTGCATCCACGTTTGCGACCCAGCAAATCTCTAGAGGGATGGCGGAGTGGTCGAACGCGGCGGTCTTGAAAACCGTTGTACCGCAAGGTACCGGGGGTTCGAAGTGGTGATTCGCTTGAGTTGCGGGTCATCACGCTTTCAATCGCACACTACATGCATGCGACATTCGCAACAGGATCCCACGCCGCTCAAAACTCAAGGGTCAGCAGTGCCGAGGCGGAGGCCGGGCGCCAGGCGCGGTCACTGCTGTGCCTGTTCAGCCCGTCCTAGTGCGCCCAGGCGGTGCGCATGGGCTGTGTCGCACACGCTTTGTAGCGTCGCGCAAAGGAATGTTCTGGCGATTGGCTGCCGCTGTGGCGTGGATTATGTGATACCGCTGGTGCATTGCGATCACTGGAAGCCCAACAGACGCTGGCCAATCAGCAACGCACATGCCGAAGCCCGTGCTCAGATGGCGTATCAGGGCCTGCCGTGCATCAGTCGTCTCCGCACGCGTGCCCTGGCGGCGGCTCAGGGCTGTGGTCGACCCGACCAGGTACTGCTCTGACGACCGCCCGCTCGGAAAGTCTGCAGCGCTGCAGGCTCACGATGCGCCGCCGGCCGTCCTCCAGGCGGCTGTACTCCTCGCAGACCATCCGGCTCCGACGAGGACGCGCCGCGGCCTTCCCCGCGGAATCGGCGTCGGGCGCCGTGCAGCGCGATCTGCCCGGTGCTGCGGCCGAGCTTGATGTCGCGCCGCAGCGACCGGCGTTCGCGAAGCCGTCCTTGGCAGGTCTCGGAGTAGCGGGCCCGGGGCTCAGGGGCAGGCTGCGGGGCTCTGGTCGGTCATAGACAGGAAGTCGACCCCTCTCTCAATGTCGAGTCGTGTTCATTGGAAGGGGGGCGTGGACGTTAAAATCGCCGTTGGCTGGGCGTGGATAGCCAGCGGGCCGGGGCGTAAGCGATCTGATCAGCAGCACACCGCCATGTCCCATCCCCATCGCCACGCTCTTTAGCCTTGTGGTCACGGAGCCGAAGTTGCTGGCGTGCTATACAATCAACAGGCGCGGCCATTCATGCCTTTTGCGGTCCCCGATCCAACGCCTAGACGTGCGCACTCACCCATATTCCGGCATGCGCCGCCATCCGATCCTGGGCTATCGCCGGATGCACAGCGGCATCGATTTCGGCGGCGGCTATGGCGCGCCGATCTATGAACCGGTGACCGAGGCATCGTCACCATGGCGCGGCCGCAATGGCGTACTCAATTCCGTCAACCACCAGCGGCGGGCTGGGCACGTCGGCGCATCGGCATATGGCCGCAGTGCGGGCTGGGGCGGCAACCATGGGCGAGCGGCAGGCACAGAGGGCGCAGCGGCAAGGGCTGGGAACACCTGCTGCTGCTGCTCTGTGCTGCTGCTGCGCTGCTGCTGCTGATGCTGCAGGATGTCTGCCAGAATTGCGTCCGCATCGTCATGTAGGCAGGGGCCGGCAGTCTCCTGACCGTCGAAGCAGCTAGCTGCGTCAAACCAGGCGTCTGCAGGATGGGTATGGGGGCAGAGGATGGAGCCGAACGATGTTGGTGGTGGCTTGCTCAGCTGAGCGCGCGTACACATGGCCGGAACCGCTGCTATCGCACTTTGACTTCAGAAAATGAGGAGCGTCTTCGGGAGTGGCTCGATACCGATCCCTACGTCACGGGTAAAGTATGGGAGAAAATCGAAATCCCACAACCGCTCGAAAACTCAGGCGCCGTACGCAAGCTCACCAGAGGCGGCGGCAGACATTGAGCGGAGGGACGTTGCTGACGGCCGCCGCAACATGCCGCTGGCAGCCGGCCATCGTCGTGCTGCGCCGATGCCGCTTAGTGCCACCGGCTCAAGCACAGCTGCAGCTGCCGCCACCTTGGCCGGTGGCGGCAACAGCGACGGCTCGCCGATAGACGCACGCACGCAGTCATCCGTAGAGCCCGCGCTGCTGTGCTCGCCGCCCTCGACGCGGGCCCCACTGCGGCATCGCTCCACCACGAGCGTCAACGTAGCGCCACCGGCAGAGCGCTCCGCCGCACTCGGCCCTTGTGCCAGCGCTCCAGATGGGTCGCCAGCCAGGCTCGGCAGCGGTCCTTGGCCTGGCGGGGCGCCCGCAGGCGAAGCATGCGGTCCATCAGGTCCGGGTCCCCCTCCTGCTGCTGCCCCTGCTCCCGCTCCGGCCCCTGCTCGCTGCGCTGCGAGTTCGCGCGGCCCGCAGGCGCAGTGCTGGCCCGTCGAGGTGATCTGGCGGACGAAGTCGTCCTTCGACACCGCTTGCTGCATCACCGGCGACGCGCCATCCCAGATTTCGCCAATGCGGTTGGCATCGACCAGTTGCATGACCTGAAGCGCCGCCTGGGACATCTCGGCATCCTGGCGCGCAGCAGCTGTGCTGCCTGTTCCTCGGTCAGCGCGGTGCCTGTCGGAGCCTGGGTCCCGCGAGCAGCTGGTGGAAGGCGTGCCCGGCCAGGCCGAAGGCGACCCACGGCCTGCAGCCGACACCAAATCGCCTTGCTGACCGATGACAACGCCAAGCTGGCGGGGCAGGTCAGCCGGCTGGAAGAACGGATTTCGGTGCTCGAACGCATCGCGACCGAAAATAATGGTCAGGCGGCGGAGCTCGCCAACCAGATCGACCGTCTGCGCTGAGAGGATAGAAGACAATGAATCTGGATGTCCTTAGAACACCGCCCCCCCGTCGCTCGCGACGCGTCCGCCGGGGTGTCGGACACATCGAGGAATCGTGGAATCCGGCCACGGCAGGTGATGCACGCATCTATCGGTGTGAATCAGTTATCAACATTTCCACTAGCGTCGAGCGGCTGATTTTTCGTTGACACGAGCGATATGGGAGAGTTCTGATACAGACCGTACGCATCTTTGCTGGGACACGGCAATTGCTGGGGGCGCGCGCACCAACGTTTGACCATGATGCTGGCGATGCCCGCTGCCTCAGATTATCTCAAAACGCGGTTTGCTTCACTTGGGCATACGCGCGAGCTTCCACGCCGCAGATGCGCAGGGCGGGCTGGCCGGTCCGCACGTTATGTCGTTCTGAGCGGCACCATCGGGCCCGCAGATGGAATTGGTGACTGATATTTTAATAATAAAACCTTAGTATCATTGCCGGGGCTGTTCAACGACCAGCAGATCACCAGGAGCTGCCCGGACAATGCAGGAGAAGGTTGCCGTAATCTTCTCCGTAATATACGGGTAGGTAGCGATCGTTTGGGAGAGTACACGTCCTGGAAAGTCCAGGGAATAAGGCTACAAAGCAGGTTGCGGTAACCTGAGTAGCAGGGGCTTGTCCTTAGCCTACCGTTCTTAACTGTGAGGCCGCACGGTGCTCGACCCGCTCGCGATGGCTTCTTATCATGACTGCGAACATGCATGGTGGCAAGCGAAAGTGAATGCCCTACTTTATACAGTGTGCTGCATGAACGAACCTTGCCATTGGCCCCATGCCTTTGTGTGCGCGACTGCATTGTCTACTTCCTGTGAAATCGCCGGCAGCAACATACGCGCGGCGCAGTTGGGTTCTATGCTTGTGCGCCGGAGCCCTGCGACTTGTTGACACCCAAGCAAGACACTTTTGCCAAGGAGATTACCTTCCAGTCCGCAGTCACACGCCAGGTTGCTGGTCCTGCACACAAACAAACTTGAGTGCAGGATCGGGCCCTGCTGGCCGACAAGCTGAGTGCTGTAAATCTCGCGGGAAAAGTGTACTTCACTACCTACCTCAGGAAGATCATGTCAACTTGCTTTCGAAGCACACAGGCGATGTTTGCCTTTTGAATGCCCTTCGCCAGCTTTGACACTGGCGCACCTCGCTAGCCAGTAAGTAAGTGACAAGAGTTCACGCCATGGCACCAACTGGCGCAAGGGCGCAATGAATTAAACAAACAGGAAATTACCTACGGGCGTCTGCTGCCGTGGGTTGTTCTGCCAGCAAAGCCTGTTGTGGCAGCGATGCATCAGGCACAAGAGCCATACAAGAGGGTGCAAGCAACCACCATCCTGCTGTCGTCGCTATTCGGCATCCTCCGCAGCCGACCCGCACCGGCTGCAGCGCGACCGGCCAGGGGCGGACTGATCGGCCAAAGAGCGGCGTCCCCTCAACGCCGTGGGCTGTCAATCGCCGCCGTACCGCGTCCACACTTCCGGCCTCCGACATCTGCAGCCATTCATCTGTTGCCCGGAATAGGATGGGCGAAGCTCTCCTCTCCCACGACTTGCTGAATACAGTCGACACTTGCGGGGCGATTCCTTCGTTGCGAGCCTCCAGGTCTTATGCCCGTGCGTGAGCCACATTCTCACTCGCAGACGCGGGCCTGAGACGTGTCCCGCTGCGATATGGTGGTTACGACGACCTGGGTTGGTAAACAAGGATACGTAACGCCTATTTTGCGGCCGGCTCGAACAACTCCTGCTGCAGGGCCAGCCATCTTCTGGGTGCTGAATGCCTGCGCCCGCACCGGCTCGGCGGCGCTGGCCTTGAGGCGGCGGGGGCGACCGCGCTCGAGCAGTCGCGAGCCTATTGGTGCCGAGCAGGCCAAGACGATGGCCGCGAGGACCTGCGACTGGCCCTCCATATCGTCACGATGCCGGCAGGCAGGGACGGCCGCCGGCGCAATCGAAGGCGGCAGGGGACGCCACGGCAGGGGTGGGGGGAGCGTCTCAGCCTGCTTCATGCCGCTGCACGCATGCGACACTCCAGGTGAAGAAGTCCATGTGCAGTAGTGCGGCACCGGCACCTGCGAATAAGATGCACGCACCTGGTCGCTTGAACGTAGTCAGGCGCGTTGTCGGGGTTCTTGTAGTACACATGCACCTTGTACTCAGCACAGTTATCCCATTTTTGTAGTAAACCCGCAGGGTGGGGTCGTTGCAGGGGTTCTTGAAGTAGGCGCGGTCCTGGAAGCAGGTGCAGGCGCGCAGAGGGGCCCAAAAGGGACGAAAATGCTGTGTGCAGCTGTACGGCCGATTCACTGCCGCAGTGTGCACTTGTCGTCGCGGGTGCCGAAGTTGCTGACGCAGAGCTGCTCGTCACGACCTTTGCCTGGGCCAGCCTGCGCCAGCTTTTCCACGGCAGCCTGCTCGTCGAGCCCGGGGTCGCGCCGTCGGAGAATATCCTGCGTTCGCTCCTCATCCTGTTGCTGGTTCGCCACTGCCTGCTGGTGCTCGAAGCAGCGGCAACTGGCCCACTCGACAGCTGGCGCGATCAACCCATGCTTCGGCGCGGCGTGCACCGGCGGTCTGCGGCGTGCGCGGCGACCTCGGCATCGATGGCGACCTCCACCTCGCTATCCGGTAACCGCATCGAGTTCCGGACGCTCAATTCGGCGAACTATAGCTATGGCAATTCGTCGCCGACCGATTTCTATGACGGTGCGGTCGCCTATGACCATGCTGCTGGGGCTCGTGCCTCGTATGTGTGGCTGCACGGCTTCGCGCACATCGCGGGCGACCTCAGGCGCCACGTTGCCGTCGCCGTCGGGCACCCAGCAGTCAACAGCCAGCGAAGCGTGCCCCAGCAGGTCGGGGGCGGCCTCCTCCGCCGCGCGGGCGCGCTGCAGCGAACTCTCGGGACGGTCATAGCTGTTGGTGCCTGCCGATGCAGCCGCGCACGCCGCAGGGTCGGACTCGAGTCGAGGGCCATAATGGTATGTCGGCGGAAACTCTTGCGCAGCCGCCGATGGCCGCGGTGCGCGACGGACGCATCAACATCGTCCCCAAGACGTGGGAAAAGACCTTCTTCAACTGGATGGAGAATATCCAGGCGGCCGTGCGTCTCTCGCCAGCTGTTGCTGGCCCGGCAGCGGCCTCGCAGGCCGCAGGCTCGGACTGGCAGTCCGGGCGAGCACGTCGAGGTCGGAGGGCGCGCGAGGGTCGACCTGCCGCCCTGTGGCCGCAGCCTCCGCAGCGTCGCCTCCCAAGAGGACAAGTATCTGCCAGATGTTCCTTGGTGGCGGTCCCAGCGCTGCCCTCGCAGCTGTTGGTCGACGCAGCGACGCGCGCGCACGCCTCGGCCCGGCCAGGCGCGGAGCAGTCCATGCTCAACGCGCGCAGCGGGTCGGCGTCGCCGTCGACGGTGCTGGGCGACGCAGGCGCAGTCACGGGCGGCAGCACGACGGGCGGCAGCGGCCCCGCGCGCCCCGCGCAGGCGGCCATTGCGGCTGACAAGCCTGAGGGGCCCTCTGGTGGTGCAGTGAAGGTGGCGGTGCGATTGTGCTGCGCCGAAAGGCCCTGCGTGGCGCGCATCTTTTGCACTCGTGCCGCCGCCGCGCTGTTGCAAGACCGCGGTCGGTCTCCGCCGATGCTCATCATTGCTAGCGGCACGCCGACGATGAGCAGCGCCACGAGCACGTCCTGCGCCCGCAAACCCGGGCGAAATAGGCCCCGTCGCGGCGTGCGCCGCGGACGGATCAGCTGCGCTCCAGCTGAGTGCTGACGCCTGCAATGGTGGCGTCCGATCACCGTCGTCGCTGAGAGCGAGATGCGACGCCGCAGTGCCGGCGCCGCTGAACCAGGGTACGGCGCCGCCACTAGCCTCAGCGGTGTCCTGGCGAGGGGCGGCCGCGGCCCGCCTGCGTTTGGCCTGCTTGGCCGCGGTGCTGCGCGCGTCTCTGGGTGATCGTCTGCCTCTGGGTCCTTGGCGCGCTGATCCACGTCGCTCATGGTGGCGCAACCTGCTGTGTCAGTGGCGGCTGAATGAGTGCGTCAACACCAGCACACACGATGGAGCACAGATGGGATGTATGTGAGCTGGCGCGCGCTTGAAGCAGGCCACTTGGAGTATTGCTTTTTTCCATGCAGCGCAGTCATGTTTTTACCGTGCAAGCCCTGCGCGAGCGCCTAATGGTTTGCTGTTGTGTTGGTCCCTGGCCTGCTGCGTATGTGCAGGTTGCTCCCACCGCCCAGCTCGCCGGTGCCCGACTTGCTGGTGCCTATCTTTTGCACTCCCATTCGGAAAGAACAACACCAAACGTTCCAACCGAAGCGGAAAAACCGGGTGAGACAGACGGTCTGACCAGCTAGTTCCGAGAACACTCGGAGCCACGTTCTTTGACTTGTTGAGAAAGAGCACATACACAGCAGTAGCGTGTAACAGTCGAAGGCCTGGACGCAGTGCTCGGAGGTGCACAGCGCGGAGCAACAGCCCGCGGCAAGCTGAACTCACCTACGAGGCTGACTCACGAATACTCCGACCTGATGAAGATGATGCGGACCGCCTGAAGGTATAAATCGCCCTGCAGGACGGTCAACCGTATTTATCGCAGGCTCCACAGATCATCCTGCATTAGTTCAGGACCGATATGGCAACATTCTGCAAAGGAATTTAGCAATCTGTCGTTTATGTATAGACACCGTATGGCTTCCGCCGAGAGCGCTCGGCGGTCAACGTGGGGGCGATGGCCCCTACCTGACGCCCTACTGTACGCATTGCACCAGGCCCCAAAACTTCCGCAACCAGCCACTAATTTGCATCGCTAGCCCACCGTCTGATTGCTCGTATACCGGCTCCTTGCGGCATGCAGCACAACAGAGCGATGCTGGGTGGCAACCAGAAACTGTGCTGGACTACCGTACAGTCCTTCGGTCGCGATCTGACAGATCTCAGTCTTACAGGCGCCGCCTGTACAATGTCATTCTAGGGACCATTTGAGCCTCTAATTGTCGCCATGTGTGTATCGATGTGCTATATCCTGCGCCGCTTACAAGCAACTGCTTGATGATTAACTTGGCAACATGCACATTGGCTATTTGTGCAACATCAGCCGCACATGAGACTACAGGCCTTGCTAGGCAGTCACCAGCTGCGATGCTGGTGCATGCACGTAAGGTTGCAATAGTTGAACACCACGGGGAGCAGCAGTGGTATTTACAGAGTAACCAAATCAGCAGGTTCATGATTGGCTTGAAATCAATGATACTGGATCATTCACGAAGAGCAATCATTCCACGCGGCCGGCAAACCTTGAACGTTGCGAGTGGCCGATACAGTTCAGGCTCCAACACCCACAGCTCCAGGTGACAGGGTCCCTTGCAACACGCTGTACGCTTCTCTCAGCTGAACTTGACGCCGCCGGCACAGTGCCCGTGAACAGGTACGGCGCAAGCCGGGGTGCAGGGGAGGGCGCTCGGCATCACTAGCCTGCATGACGCTGTGGCACACGACAGCTGCCCCGCCCCATTGTCATAACTGTCGCCACAAGCTTTCATGGTGCACAAGAGAACTGCTGAATGCAAAACGCGTGTCCCACCTGCACAGCCGGCATCGCTGCCAAGTAGGCGCACTGCGCCGCAGTGGGCGGCCCCGAAGACAGCTTGCTGGGGTCTAGGCCGGGCTGCAGCCATGCCGGGTTCTGTGCTCCCACAAATCCAATGACATCCGCCACCAGCGGCGCCACGCAAAACCACTGGCCAGCGCTGCCGCAGTGCCGTTGCCGCTGCGGCCGCGGCGCAGACCCGCCTGCCACAGCGGCAGCGGTGGGTGCGGCCACGGCTGCGCCTCCAGTCAGCGCGGCGAGCGCCCTGCAGACACAGGAGATACCAGGGCCGTGCGCGTGCATCAGCACAGGATGACAAGGGCTAGGTGAGCACCTCTGCCTAGCAACGAACGGCAGTGGACGTCTTCACCAACCTCTCCGAACCAGTCGCTCTCACTCCGCTCACAACATGCGTCACGGTGCAAACGTCAAGCCGATCGCACGATCAGCGCAACCGCAGTGCGACCTGTCAGCGGGCTTCGCGAATCGCTTTATACGCCTGCAATTGTCAAGCGAATTGCGACAGAATCTCGGGCGGTGCGCGACGGCTGCGGTCCCCTTCGTGGCCGCCGCCGATGCGGAGTTGCAGTGGATTGTCCGCACAAGTAATGCATATGTGCGGGTTATCCAGCGAATGATGACGTAAGACGGAGGCGTCTGTCGATCCATTGCAGCAGCACCTTCCAGCAGGTGCGGCCTTGCCCCCACCCCCCATGCACCACAGTCAACCAGCCGCCGCACTCACCGGGGCAACGTCACCGCCGAAGATCCCGGCCACCGCCGCCTCCTCGTTATTGGGTCCACCGAGGTCGCCGCCAGCGCGCCATGTCCGCCGCCGTGCGACCACATGAGCTCGTCGTCGTCGGCCCGTGATGGGCGGCGCGCGTCCATGCAGAATCTCGGCGGCCGTGAGCCCGACAGGCCCCGTTATGCGCCGCGGCTTGATCGGCGCGCCCGTCAGGCCAGGGTCGGCGCCAGCCCGCGCTGCGCGTGCGCCAGAAGCCGAGGCTCGAGGCGGTCGCCATCGCGGCCGCGGCCTCGCCTTCCCCAGATCGCGCGCGGCCGGCGCGGCCGGCGAAGCGGGGCGCTCGGGCGGGGCGTCAATCTGCAGCACCGGCTGAGCACGCGCGATCGGCGCCACGGGCGCCGCAGCAGGCTGCCCCGCAGCCCCGGGCTCGCCGCTGTCTGAGCGCTCATCCTCAGAAGCGCCACCATCGTCGTGTGCGCCGCTGGCCCTGCCGAGGGCCGCCGGCGCGAGGGCGGGCGACGCCATACGGCGCGGCGACTGGTCGTCCTGCCGCGGGGCCCCTGGCGATGCCCCGTGCATGACCCCCCATGCGGCACCGTCGGGCTCGATTCTAGTGCGTTCGCCGGCAGGCAAAGCGAACTGCTTCGACAGAACGAACGTCTTGCGGGACCAGCCGAGGCCAGCGTGCGATGCTTGGGATTGATGCCCTGCACCCCGAATCCGCCCATGGCCGAGGGCGAGGCGCAGCGCGATGAGGGGCGCGCCGCCGCGAGCAGCACCTCCTTACGCATTGCCGCGGTGGCCGCCTCCTCCTCGGCCCGAGCTGACCGGGACGCCTCCTGGTCGGCCAAGCCGGCCTCCAGCGCCGCCTGGCGCGAGCGCGGCGTCAGCGCGTCCATCGCTGCTTATTGTGCTGCGTTTTTCGGTTCCACTCTCGTCTCTGTGCCTCGAGTTCGCCTCCGTCGGTTGCCGACCCCTGCGTGCGCGGAACGGCGCGCATCGGGTTCAGGGGTGCGATGCAGGCGTGTGGGACGCGTTGGTGGCATTGCGGCAGCGCCGTTGCACTGATGATGTGATACAGTGTGTTCTTCTCTCGAAAAATCCCCAAACCCGCAGCTGGCGGATTGATCGCTGCCCGGCGGGTCAACGTGCACTGATCTGGTGGTTACTCCGGACGGCATCCCAGCACTCACGAGCACGCCGTGCCAGATACTATCCTTGTTTTGTTAAGAGACCTCCTACCTGCATATCGAGCGACATCTTACGGCGTAGTCCGTAGCAATTAGCATCTTTCTTTTCTTCCCTTTGCGATAATGGTTCTCTTCCGAGCAAAGTAGCATCGCCCGTTTTGGCAAACTGCATCAGGCTGAAGGCTCTGTGTCTCGCGGTATGATTGGGAATCTGGTGTGGCAGGTGTGCCCAATATGCAGTGCCGTATGGCAATAGGTGCTGTGGTGTTCAAGCGCCTGTTCTTACCCGAGGTATTGCATTTTCGCCAGACTATAGGCTCCGTTCATATTGAGGCCCGTTCTGAGCCACTTGGTGGCCTGGTTGCTTATGTTAATACGGCGGAAGAGGTGCAGTAGTGGGGCTTCGAGCGGGAACCTGCATGAGCTGCTGACGATTGTTTAGTAGCTGGAACCTGGAAAAACCGTCCGCACTCCTTCATTAGCGCCTGATCCGGGAACGTCATCGATATCGCACCAGGTCGCGAACGGCGGGCTCCCGGCGAAATTGCTCGAGTCGGGGCGCTCGGACAATCTGGCATGCGTCATTCATTCACCAGGTGGGGGCCTGCGAACCTGATGCAGAGCGCGGCGCGCCGCGCTGATTTGCGATCCAGATGTGCCTGCGCTGTCGCGCGTGGATGTTCGTGGTAAGTTGACCTTAGACCCTAATTCCCGCTTCTCCACTGATAAGCCTACCCTGGCTGTGAGTGCAGGCCCTGATTATGTTCAGCTGCTGTATGCAACGGTTCTGGACCGCCTTCACCACTCGAGCCCGTTGCCCCGCCCTGTGTTGCCGCGGTCGATGGCAGTGCAGGCGTGTCGCTGCTCGCACTGACGATCAGCGTTCCAGCCGCAGCGCAAAACGCGCCGGCCGACGAAGACAGCAACATCATCAGCAGCAGCGACGAAGCGGGATGCCAATCTTCAGGACATCCCGTTCTCGATTAACGCGCAAACCGCAGAGGATATCCAGAAATCGGGCGCGGTGACGCTCGAGGATCTGTCCCGTAACGTCGCGGGCCTCTCGGTCCAGAATCTCGGACCCGGCCAAAGCCAGGTGCCATGGCAGGCAGGCTCTGGTCTCGTGCAGCGGCTGGGGCCGCACGCAATAGGAGAGGCCCAGTGCGTACTCTGCTTTTGGGCATAATGGCAGTAGCGGGGGGGATCGCACCCATTTCGACCTGACGCTCACCCTTGTCCGCCGCGAAGCGTCGCTTGCCGCAGCGGAAGGCGAGTGGTGGCCGATCTCCGAGCTTGACGCGGCAGGGCTGCCGACGCTCTATCGCAAACTGACGGACAAGATGCTGGAGAAGCAAGCATGAACATGATGGTTTCGCGTCGCACGCTGCTTGGTGGACTGGTGCGTGGGACCAGCGGCTCAGCGGAGACGAGGGGGCGGCACCGCTGGAGGTGGAAGTTGACGAGCAGCAGCAGCAGCAGCAGCAGCAGCAGGAACAGCAGCAGGAACAGCAGCAGGAACAGCAGCAGGAACAGCAGCAGGAACAGCAGCAGAAACAGCAGCAGGAACAGCAGCAGCAGCAGCAGCAGCAGCAGCAGCAGCAGCAGCAGCACGTGCTGGTGTCACCGGCAGAGCAGGAGGAAGGACAGCTTGCAGTGCCACAGGAGCAGCATCACGAGTTCCTGCCAGCAGACGAGGGGGGTGCCACTATCCAGCAAAACGGCGGCGCGATCGTAGATTACCCGGCCGGAGCAACGCGCCCCCGGTCGGGAAGGTGGTAGTCGAGGCAGGTGCAACAGAGGCCGACCGGCCGCGCGCCCTCGACACGAGCAACGTCAACGCCATGGCGACGAAGTTCCGCGAGGACGCCGTCACCAATCGCGCCTTCGGGAATCGCGCTAATCATCGCCGTCGTACGACCCAGCGCAGCCAGTGCGACGGCGACATTCGTTCCGCGCCCCGCTTCGGCTTCAGCCGCGCGACGCCAGCGGCTTGGTGGCCGCGGGCGCTGCGACGCTGCCCTCGTGCTCCGCACGCTGCTGCGCGGCGCGGCGCTCGTCGCCGGCGCGGCGCGGCGCTCGCTGCCGCGGCTGGCGCTGCGGCGGGCAGAAGTGTCCCGCATGTCGGGCGCCACGGCGGCGATGGGGATGGCGGCGTGCCGATGTGGGCGGTGTCACAGGAGGTGCAGCGCGAGGCCCTGTTCCACATCAAGGCCGCACGCAAGGGCCTGGCCAACTTCCGAAGGCTGCAGGCGCTCTGCGACGATTACTCGGAGGCGAGGGCAGTGGTGTTTGGGCCCCTGGGTGTTCGAGGTGCAGGACGGGCGGCGGACCGGAGGCTGCGGGCCCAGCAACACAGGCCGCAATGGGCCCTGGAGCGCCAACAGAGCCGGCAGGACAGCGCCCTCGGGGGTTCGCCGACACTCCCAAGCTGGGCAGTGAGGGCGGACGGCGCGGCGGCGGGCTGGGCGGAGCGGTTGCAGGCGCGGCGTGCGGCACGGACCCCGCCCAAGCCGATGCTGACGACACACTTGGTGACGGGCAGCAGCAGCCGCAGCAGCAGCATGGCAGGGAGCAGGACCTGGAGGCGCCAAAAGGTCTGGGGCATGACGAACAGCAGAGATAAGATGAAAACAGCGTACCTACAGCAAAATAGGCGACGACCTTCTTGACTCCAAAGCCCATCTGTTCAGTCATGCTTTGGCACCTCGCTGCACGGGAGCGGCGGGGGCGGGGTTGAGGGCGGAACTGCAGCCACATCGTCACGCCCAGGATCACCGCGAGCACGCCGATCGCGAGGATCGACGGCGGGGTGAAGGGGAGCAGGCCGAACAGGTTGAGGATGTGCAGCGGGTCGGGCGCCGACAGATCCTTGATCCACAGGTAAAAGGGCTGGTGGCGCATTTCGATCGCGACCATCAACACCTGGTGGCTACAGCGCCGTAGCCAGATGGCAGCTGGGGCAGCAGCATGCGCGAGTGCAGCAGCAGCAACAGCAGCAGCAGCAGCAGCAGCAGCAGCAGCAGCAGCCGCCAAGCGATGGGCACGGCATGCTGGAAGCGGAACCCCTGGCCTACACGCAGCAGACCTGGCGGCTGCCGGGTTTGCTGCCCCTGCGCTGTCGGGCCGTGCCGATGGGGCGGACGCGCCTGACGCCGAGGCGGGGCCGCCGCCGGCGGTGTCACGCGGCGCGGCGCTGGCGCTGGCGCTTCGAGAGGAGCGGGATAGGCGGGCAATGCATCTGGCTGAGGGCTGGTTTGCGGCGCAAGACCGTCTTATGACGGGGCGCCCTGTTGTGGATGTGCGGGATGCTTTGCCAGCGCTGCCTAGTGGCGCGGCAGACGGAGAGCAGGCAGCGGGTGGCAAGAGGCGTGTCCGGCAGGGGCAGGGGAGCTGCGCAGCGGGGTCGGGGGGCTCAGGGCGGCGAAGTAGGTAGGCTCCAGACCCAGGATACGGCAGAAGTCGCTGATAAGTACCTTTCCCTCAAAGACAAAGGTCTTGTCGTCGACCTGGTTATAGTTGCTTCCTCATTTTTCGTCGTACTCCGTCGTTGATGTCGTCTGTTGTATGCTCCGTGATCTGCCGGTACCCGCGCCCTACTCACGTCCATCACCTTGTATATGGTGGTGTTGACAAGCCATGGAAGCACCTTGCTGTCGACATAGGACACGCCGAAGTCGAGCTGTCGAGGAACGCCCCAGTCATGGTCATATTGACCGCGGAGCTGAACCTGGTTGATCCGGTTCGCGGTATTGTTTGTCGAGATCAGGCGGGCGGGCGCCGTAGATTGCAGGCCGCACAATTTCCATGAATGACGCCGCCGCTGCCAAACTTGCAAAACCGAAAGGTTGGTAAAGTCCATGGGCATCGCTGGTGGCAAGCATGATGCGGCGCAAGCCCGTTACGAAATCCTGGCCAAGCAGCAAGGCGACCAGTGCTTTGCCGATGCCGCGTCCGCGCAATGCGGGATCGACGACCACGTCGCAAAGATAAGCGAATGTGGCCTTATCGGTGACGAGCCGCGCAAAACCGACCAATCGGCCCGCGGCACTGGGCGTACTCGCAGTTTCGCAGCACAGCGATTGTGCGGGCGCGCTGCGCCCCAGGGTGTGCAGCCATGAAGTTGCAACTGGAGGCTTGACGGTGTACTTCCCCTATGAGTTCTATATCCTGAGGAATACAACTATCTGGCGCAGGTGGACGGCGCTTGACGCCCGGGGCCTGTGCTCAGGATTGCCTTGCCCTGGATAGGCTTGTTACAGCATGGCGGCGACGGTGGTAGCGGGTCGCGCTGTAGTGTGAGCCGGGGGTTTGCTGTGCAGAAGCTGATGATTTTACTGCTGCTGATGCTGCTGCTGCTGCTGCTGCTGCTGATGCTGCTGCTGCTGCCGCTGCTGCTGCTGCTGCTGCTGCTGCTGCTGCTGCTGCTGCTGCTGCTGCTGCTGCTGCTTGCTGCCAGCTCTGCCGCCGCCGCTGCTGGGGCTGCCGCAGCAACAGTAGCAGCTGCTTGCCTCGGCGCAATCTGCTATGCAACTTCAGATATGCCCCAATCTTTGGCACCATCACTCTTCATTCATTATTGCCGGGGCATGCATCAGATGCCCACGGGTACTGGCAAGACCATCACCCTGCTGTCCCTCATCACCAGCTACCAGCTGGCCCACCCAGAGGTGTGGCAGCAGGGTAACGGCTTTCAGAGACATGCTAATCTTTACCGTCTATCGACATGGCGCGTTGACGTAGCAAAGAAAACTCGGTGTCAGCGTTGTTTTGCATTTTGGGGTTCCCTAGGGCGATTTTTGCCACTGTGGCGTGAATGTTCCCAGTTGGCAAGAACATAACGTGAATATTTTTCGCGTGCAGCCCGAAGCGCCTTTCCTGCATTATCCAAGTAGGTTCAGAGTTGTTCCGATTCGCACCCTCGACCTTTTCGCAAATCTCCGCTCCTTGTCCTTTGCAAGGTGGGCAAGCTGGTGTACTGCACCCGCCAGTGCCGACGATGGAGAAGGTGCTGGCTGAGCTGCGGGAGCTCATGGCCTTGCAGGATCAGGTAGGTTTGAGGAAGGGGCTGTACGCAGTGGACGCTGACGGTTGCGGAAATGCGCGAGCGCGACAAGCTTATCGACCGCAAATATGACAGCGAGCCGACGCATGACGCCACGTTGCTGGCGTCGCAGCGGGCGTGGCTGACCTATCGCGACCAGCAATGTTTGAACGAAAGCTTGTACCAGCGTGCGCACAAGGTTGCCAACCCGTATCCTCCCCTCCCGCACCGCCTCTGCCGCCTGACAGGTACCTCGAGCCCAGCCCGCCCTCTATCCTGGCGCTGGGCCTCAGCTCGCGCAAGACCTCTGCATACACCCCGTTGTGGCAGGTGCGCGCGCGAATCTCGATCCAGCATCTTATCACGAAACGTAGCGGCCTCAAGCGGCACGGCAGTGGCCGCCAAGCCAACGGCAACTTGCCCCGCCACTGCTTGTTGGACCACGCCTGTCCATGCCCTGCAGCCCTGGGCATGGCTTTCAACCATCATCCTTTGGTGCTGAGTGCAAGCCTGGTACCTCGGGCAAGCACATCTTAGTCCACACAGTTACGCAGACCCTAAGTACAACGCACACACACACACACACACACACAAGCAAAAGCACGAAAACACAACTGCACAAGCATCGACATACATTGCGCACATCCAAAACTGTGCGCAAATACGATTCGTGCGCCGCATCTGCGCATCGATGAGGGCTCGCGCGAGAGCGTCGACGCCGCTGCCGGCGGCTGACCGCAGCCTGGGCGCGGGAGCGGGCTGCGCGCGACTCCAGCATCGAGCTATGCGACTTTTTCGAGCAGCACCAGGCCGCTGGGCAGGATGCGCTGCTGCCACCAGGTGGGTGCCGGGTACGCTCTAGGGCGCAGGGCGGCGTGTCGTGGGAGCAAGGGAGGTTGGGTGGTGGTGGGGTGGGGTGGGGCGGGCAAGGAGTGGAAGTGTGCTCACAAGTGTGCTTAATGCAGGCAAACCAATCCCGGCCGATCATTTATCCGAAAAAGCGCCCTGTTGGGGGCGATGAGTACTACGGCCGCGTCTTCCTTTGGAAGCGGCCTCATAACGGCCCTCGACCGTACCCCGATGGCCTCCAACCCTTCCGAACTCCGTATTACGGACATCAAATGCGGATTTATACGAAACGGACACAGCCTTTTTGCCGCAAGTAGCGGTAGTCCCCAACTTCCTGGCGCGCCAGTGATGGCGTCAGCAACGTCATCGAGTACAACTACCAGTACATGTTGGCTCAGTAATTTCCTCAGGATTCCGTTTTTTGGCCAATAAGGTACCGGGCATGATGATCCGGAAGGTGGTACCTTTGCCGAGGTTGGGGTTTTGCAAGATGTCTCGGCGGCGGCATGGCCGCTCCCCGAAACCCCGATTTATCTCGACGGCCTGCTCGCCGACACGCCGCTCGTCGGCGGACTCGAGCCGATGCTCGGTGAGCAGCATTTGCGCACCCTCACCATCCTCGGCTTCCCCAATCTCACCCGCCCCGCCATCCTTGACGCGCTCAATCATCAAGGCTTTTCCTATCGTTGGGTGACGCGCTAGCGCTCGACAAGGAGTGCATCAGTGGTGTTCGACGAGGCTCACAACATCGACAACGTCTGCATCAAGGCGCTGTCAGTGAACCTGAGGCAGCAGACGCTCAGGGCGGCGCGCGGCAACATCACGAAGCTGGAGACCGTGAGGACAGCGGTGCTCCGTCGAGGCGGAGCAACGATGAGCCAGGGGATGTTGAGGAGCACAGGCCATTGGTGTCTGAGTCTTCGGGGTCATGCCCCCGTAAAAAGTAAAGGTTCCTTTGCCAAACTCGCCATGGATATAGGTGCCTGCGTCCTGCGACTTATTTTCACCCATAATGACCACATTCTTTTGTCGGCTTCCGAATCCGCTCATCCACCTCCTGATAGTGCTGTGCGTGATGGCTCTGCGTGCGCATAGAAGGTACTCGGGCCAAATAGCAGAGGCTGGTGCAGGTGCGGTGCGCCTTGGGGGCCGAGAGGGTGGGGTGACGGCAGGTGTTCCAGGTGTCATCGAGGGAGAATCGGGATGGGAGAAGGTGCCCGAAGGGCGGATGAGGGGCGGCGAAGGGAAGGACGTCCGGATCGCTGTCGCTTCGCCGCACCCCACTCCAACCCTCTCCCGGAGGGAGACGGGGCTAGCGGGATTCAGGCGGCGTTCGCGGGTTCGCCGCCGCGGCCTCCCTACCCCTCGCCTTCCCCCGATGCACCGCGCAAACACGCCCCAGTTCCGGCCCCTGCCCCTCCAGGGCCTTGTCACGGCGGGGCAGGTGCGTGGCGGCGAGGAGTGGCATGGCCAACCCGGCGCTGCCGGAGGACGTCGTGCGCGACAGCATGCCGGGTGGGGCCCAAGATGGACAGTGGGGGTGGGGGTGCTGGTGACCAAGCTATGCGAGGCTGGGCAATGCGCGTCGCTCAGTGAGGACCTGGAGAGGGGTAGAAACGTGCTTGCTTCTTCTTGGGCATGGGGCCATGCAGAGCCCTGGCAACGCAAACAGGCAGGTGCAGATCGTTTGCGGCCCCCCTCAAGCGTTGTGTCTGCGGGGCCCCTGACGGTCGCCCGACCCTTGCCGCCCGCGCCGCTCGCAAGGCAACATCCGGCGCGCCGAGCACTTCCTGGGCTTCATGCGGCGGTTCGTGGCGCACCTGGCTGACGTCATGCGGACGCCCCACGTGACGAGTGAGGGGCCCGCGTCCTTTCTGGCCAAGGTGCAGGAGGCCGTGAGGGTGGACGCCAAGACTCTCAGGTGGGGGAGGGAGGGTACGGTGCTATGCTGTGCTGTGCTGTGCGGCCACGCACGTGCTGTATTCGTGGGGGATGCTGGGCGGTGCAAGAGAGAGAGAGACAGAGAGAGAGAGTGAGTGTGTGTATGTGTGTATGAGTCTGTGTGCACGCGACTGTGTGTTATTGTGTGTGTGTATGCAACGTGCAGTTGCGACTTGTTGGTCAGTCGCTTCATGTTGTCTTGTGTGCCCGTCATCACTCACGTGTTGTGCTGCTGTCCTTTAGTGTGCGAATCGTGGCTCGGACTGTACATAGAATGTCGCTGATGCAGCTTTTCATTCGCCTGATGCTCGATCCGTTGCGCCCGACCCTCCGCCCGGTGCCGCACACAGGACGAGCGGGTTTTGCTGACGATCGACGGCGCGACGGGTGAAGTGATGCTGGAGGACGCGGACACCGACGATCACATCCCGCAGCTGGTGGGCGATTTCGGGACGCTGCTGGGCACGTTCCGACAGGTGCGCCTGCGGGGCTGGACAACGCGAAGGCCCGCCAAGAATTGTGGAGCGCGTCGAATTCGGCGCGGAGGGGATCGGGCTGTGCCTCCGCTGGGTAGTTCTGGGGCTCAGAGGCAGGTGCGCCAGTATGCACAGGTCAGGGGTGGCGCCGCTCTTCCACCCACACCAGCACCCCGCCGGCTCAGCACCACTGGATGTGCTTCTTCACCCCGTCCCCACCATACGCCCC
>NNCB01000057.1:0-31173 GCA_002317545.1 Scenedesmus quadricauda | reverse complement strand
CTCGCCACTGAATTTGCTACCCAGTCCATTTGTACGCTTGCAAGATCCTATCCTGCCCCCTCGAGACTACATGACTGGAGTAGCTGCCCCTGGGCCCACCCTAAAGAGCAGGCACGGCGCAGGGACCCTCGGCGATACTACTACACACCTGAGATGCGCCCTTATCCAAGATTGTGTACGGCTGGTCATGCACCCAGTACACGCATGCAAACAATCATTGCATGACTTGCACGGGGAGGGTCGGTGGCAGTTGCTTGCACGCGTGAGTAACGAAAGGCGCTGCATGGCCACTTCACCGCTTCGTCGCAGCACAAGATCTTGTGATGTCGGTGTGCGCAAGCGTGGCACACCGTTGGCAGTTCGGGGCTTGTGATGTCCGATGTGTCTCCTGCTTGACTCCTGACACCTACACATGTGCCTCGCGACTCAACGCATCCGGCCGCATTGGTGACAGGGGGGATGCGTGGAGCAGTGCTTCCATAGGAGCGGCAACGCAAGGATGCCTCCAAGCTGGTGTTTACCAGCCAGGTCATCCGGCTCCGTACGGTATTGTTGTGCAACATGTCTGTTGCATAATGCTGCCCTCGTGACTGCGTAAGTGATCAGCAGCCCTGAAGAAGCAAGTTCGGCGGTTCAGCCGATGTCAGCCGCTAATCCTTCCCCTGTGTCGCAGACCTCGGCACAAAGGTGTACGAATTCTGGCTGCATCCCCTCAAGGTACGTAGCGAGGATATTGAATCAGGCATCTTCAGTTGATCTCAAGCAACCAGACCGTGCTTGTGTGCAGATCCACCCCAAATTTGCGGTCACTGATTTCAGTAAAGACCATATTTGACGGATTCGTATAATTTTGTTTTACCAGTTGGACCACTTCTGCCGGAACATTGTGCTGCTGCTGTTGGAATCTTTCACCCTATTACAAGCCCCAAGAAGGGCCGCCATACACACAATTATTACTCTCGACTTCATGCTAAACTTCAGTTAAAAAGCCCCGACCCGACCCTGCTTCCTATGTTTAAATCGCTTGCAGCAATGCAAAGGGTCACCGATGTAAGGCAACAATTCCACCAGTTCGTCTTCGAAGCGCTGGCCCACCCCCTTTTGTCGCTGCCACTCTGTCGACTCCTTTCCGGATGGGATCCAGGTACCCTCCCCTCCTGCGCTTGGAGCACCAGGGAGAAAAACAGGAACGATACTAGCAGGGACCCAACACGTTTCAACGGCTCCAGTCGAGGAGCTGAGAGTTCACATCAGCAAGAGCTCTTGCATACCGGCATGATGGCGGCGCCGCCCGAACAATGCACCCGCGATGCCATGCGAGCGCCACGGCATCCATGGCAGCGGCCGTGGCACTAGGCCCGATGTCGGGATGCTGGCCCCTCAGCAGCACTACACTCGTGACCCCCCAATTGAGGTTGCGCGCCCCAGGCCGTTCACCACGCGTTTGCAGCCGCGGCGCGCGCATCCAATGGCGCCAGCGTGGCAGCGACAGCTCGGCCAGTTGCCGACCTGGGTGGCCAGTGCCAGCAGCACAGCCTCATGCTGGCAGAGGCCGATAGCGGCGGCACCTGCGGCTCGCAGCAGATCGGTGGTCGTGACGCGACCCGAGCGTTCCGACCGGCTGTCGAACCCATCGTGGCCCGATAACCCCTTCCTGGGTCGCGGCAAGGCGGATGTACGGCCGCGTCGATGACCGCTGCCCGACAATGGCGTTGCCGCCAACCTGTACTGCGCGGGTGTCGAAGCGGCATCGGCGCACGGTGACGTCTATGGCGTGGGCAGCGCCATCGGCAGCCAGTAAAGACCCCAGCCGCCATTTGGAGGCGTCGCATGGGCGAGCTTTGAGGCAGCGCTCAACCATCAGCACCGCCACCAGGTCAGCGGGTGGTTGCCAGCCTTCAAGCTGCGGCCAGCGGCGTCGATCAGCAGGC
Organism: Scenedesmus quadricauda; assembly: GCA_002317545.1. Classification (NCBI taxonomy): domain Eukaryota; kingdom Viridiplantae; phylum Chlorophyta; class Chlorophyceae; order Sphaeropleales; family Scenedesmaceae; genus Scenedesmus; species Scenedesmus quadricauda. Next base: position 29,242 of record NNCB01000057.1, on the reverse strand, counting down.
CGGAAGCGTCGACATCTCTCAGAGCAGGGGGGCTGCGCGCAAATGTCAGCGGCTGGCGGCATGCGAACGGCGCGGTGTCGGTAGATGTACTGCCTCCACCGGGTGGCGAGGAGGCAGCCTCATCGTCACTCCAGCGCGGCCTGCGCCTGGTGGGACGCCAGCACGTTGCCCAGATGTCGAGCGTGCCCCAGCAGCACGAGGTGGCCGTGATTGAGGAGCAGGGCGTCCACGCACAATACGCCCCGGATGCAGCACTTCAGAGGTACTCACGCGGTGCGCCTTGCATGGCAGAGCCCTTCAGCGCCACCGGCGATGGCCACTGCCAGTCGACTGCCAGGAGCCTCGATGCCACCATGCCCACAGCTGCGTCCATCATGCGTCCTGACTCCTCTGCCGCCAGCATCGACCTGGGGATGCGGCGCTAGCCCTGCAAGCGGCGTGACAGCGGTGGTGGACGCGCACCGCGCGCCGCCGCGGACAGGATGTCCGCATGGGTGGGTTGGGTGAATGGGGCACCTCTGGCACCAGACTAGCGGAGGGCGCGCAGCCGCCCATCGTGCAGGCGTCATCGCGGTCCGCAATCGGACGCTGGCACGCAGCTGCAGGCACTGGTTCCTCTGCCAGCTGACGCAGGCCGATGCGGGCCGGGGCGGCGAAGGTTTTGACGGTACTGCGGCGTCTCACCAGCTGGCTGTGGTGCGCATGCTCACCAAGGCGCTGCAGCAGGAGCTGGATGCACTCGCAACTCAGGCTGTCCGCGGCAGTCCCGCGCCGACGGACTTGGCGTGCTGCAGGGCAGGAGGAGCGCGGTAGCTGAACCTTTGGTGCTGTTGGCACAGGTGCACTACCACCTGTCGCACAGAAACGACTCAATGTTGCGCACCGGTGGTAGTGCCTGCATCCCCGTGGCTCGTCAGTACGCCCAGAGCGAGGCCTCTCTCCACGATGCGTCTTGTTGACTGTCTTCCAGACTAGGCCCGCCTGGCGGGCCACGGCAAAGTCGGCTGGGCAAATCTTGGAACATCTCAGGCCGCGGCGGACACTTTCTGTCATCACGCATCTTCGCACACCATCATCCTGTGGTCAAAGAAGAACCACCACTGCAATTTAAGGAAACCATCGTGGAAGGCTTTGACCAACTACCCCATGCTTTTCTGCTGGGCTTTTCTCCGGAAAAACACTCAAATAATTTGCTAGCTGAAAAGGCCGTAGGGTGTGTGGCATTTTGCGTCTGTCCTGAGACATGGATACAATGGTTAGCTTAGCAAGAAGCATCGCGCAGATGAAGCTGTTGGATTCTTGAAGGTACTTCCCGCGGAAAACTTCATGCCACTCCTGACGACGTACTGGGGTGCTCTCAATGCGCAAGCTGTTTCTGCGACTGTTCGCAGCTGGCATTGCAGCATTCCACCTTTTGGGTCGCGGGGTCGATCGTTGCGTTGCCATGGTGACAGAATGGCACATTCGCGGCTCGCCCAAAGTCGAGCGCGCCGGGATGCCGACCATCACCGCGCCCTCGGGCACATCCTTGGTCACCACGGCATTGAGCCAGCATACTTCAGAGCCTAATGACTTGCTCTCACATCAACATCGCCACTAGCCTGTCCTCATTCTGGTTCGCGTGTCGACTGCATGCATGCATGTCAGCTGTATTTATGTCACACTGCAGACCCACTCCTGACTGACATGACACCTTAGTGATTTCGCCGCGCCTTGGCGATGAGGAGGGACTGGATCATGTGCGATCCTCCCCGGCACGGGGAGGGGGACCATCCGCAGGATGGTGGAGGGGCACAGGCGTTTTGCCTTGCCGTTCGCTGATCTTCATTGCCCGTTCCTTGCAAACTTGGACTATCCGCATCGTCGCGGCCTCTAAATTTGTCATAATCGCTGCCGCTGGTACGCGCAGCGTTGCGATATGCTGTGATTTCCTGTCGGGATGTATGGCAAGTCTGCCACGAGCCGCCGCTCATTGACCCCCAGGTCATGGCAAGCACGCGATCAGGATCTGACGCGCTCAAAAACCAGTGGGGGTCAGGCCGCTTACAGGGTGGGGCCGAAGTTGGTGGCGAAGGCCCTGTGCAAGGTGAAGGGGAGATAGAGATATTTAGGCGTGGTGCCATCGAAAGCGTGCCAACAGGACAAGTCGCCTGTCGGAACACTTCGGCCTGCCGATCCGCAGCGAAGCGCAGGTCTACGATGTCTACCAGATTCGTCCCAAAGGCCCCACCGAAGCCTTCATCAATACCGTGGCGCCAACGTCCGAGCTGGATGGCCGGGTCACCAGGCCCGGCGGTGGCGAGCAATACCTCGTGCCGAATCGCAAGCTGTATGGCGACCCGGTTCACGTCGGCAACATCGGCAATGACCTGACGATGACAACGCAGCTGGTCCAATAAGGCCAAAAACCTTGCGTCTTCAACGCATGCCAGATGCTAGAGTAGCCGCATGATCGATCACAAAGAACATGAAGATCAGTCCAAGCGGCCGTTCTTGTCTCCTTGACCTTGAGCTCACCAGGCTGATCGGGGTCGATAGGCCGCCCAGCGCTCGAACGGACCGCCGGGGTAGTCGGCGCACGCCTGCAGTAATTCCTCGATGCCCTCATCGTTGGCGCGGTCAGCTCTCGGCCAGGCCTGACAACCAACTGGGGTGTAAAGGAGGAAGATCGACAGTGAACATCTGACGCTGAGATTGGCAGACGCGCACCTGGCACGATCTGCAGCCGATGCCGTCGACCTGCCCTGCCAGCCGGCATCATCATGCGGCACACCAGGCTTTCCCCGGGCACGGCCAGGGTGGCCAGGATGGATGGCGTCACCGGTTGCGGTTGCCCAGGTAGTTGATCCGTCCTCGGCGAAGATGGCTGCGCCGACCTTGAACCAGACGGCAGCTCGCCGAACGGCACGCCGGTCTTGGCCAGGAGCTCAGGGGTCGCGACAGCCCGGGCGCCGAGCATAGCCCAGCGGGCGAGGACAGCTCGATATTCCTGAAGCGGGCGAAGGTGGCGGGGTCGGCCGACAGGCCGGCGATGCCCAGCCGAAGCCCGAGAAGTCGCACGGCAGGTAGAAGTGGGCCTCACCGGAAAGACTGCTCCAGGTCTTGGGGCGGTCGTGGCCTGTGCGGGAGGGGAATGGTGCGCGAACAGCAACGCGAGAACATCTCGATTCGCACCATACCGGACAAACCAAGGAAACCATCGAGAAAGACTCCGACCGCGACAAGTGGTTTCGGGCGTCCGAAGTCCAATGAATATGCCACGCAACTGTCCTAGGCTGCAAAGATCCTTGATATGCCCACGATGTGGTCAAAGACACGCATGAGCCTCTAAAGGCTCCAAGATCCTGATGCGGCACCAAGATCCACACGAGCATACCGCTTCCACACGTATCAAACTGCCGTCCAACATTTTGAGCTGCCGCAGTCAAGCATTATCATACCAGGCAGAGTCAGAGCTCGGCTATTGACGATGCGTACCGCCACAATTCGCACACTTGGCTCTATGTGCGAGGGGGTGGTTGGCATTGACCGACACCGTGTACATGAGCGGCAGTCTGACCAATGCATGTTGCTGTTGCCCCTGTAAGATGGCATTCATGTCCGATGCTGAGGGCCGCGCGCTCGCCAATGCGGATGGCCGCTGCGCCCGGCAGAGGCGATCGGCGTCAAGTTTCGATCCGCGCCCGTCTCTGATCAAGGCCCGTTCGAGTGTCATGTCCGGTGACAGATCGAACAGAGGGCTTCGAACACCCCGAGGCGGCATCTTCTACATCGACGGCGCGTCGGTGCTCTATCTGATCGGCAGCACGATGGACTGGGTCGAGGATGTTCGCTGCGGGTTTCGTCTTCGAAACGGTGTCAAGTAGAACTACTGGGAGGAGCACGGCGCTTGCCTTATCCCGATCGTGCCCGGCAATCTCACAAAAACACCTAAACCTAATGAAAAAACCAGTACGTTCTCAAATCATTGTGCTATCACCTAATGAGAACGCATCACTATTTTGCGGCTGTGCCACGTGGGATGTGCATGTCGTTGTACTGGGGGAGACGGCGCTCGGCGCTGGCTGATGGAAGCCCATAGCTGCATTTCAGTTCCCTGTCGCGTCCAAGAGGGATATGCGCCGGCGGCATGTTTGCCCTGTATGATACTATCCTGGATAGAGTGTTTGCGCAGACTGTTGGTGTATTATGATGCAGGTGGAACTTCAGCTGTATCTCTACCCTTGGCCTGATGGATGCGATCCTTACGCTAATGTGTTGTGATATACTTACAACTGTGCTTGTGTCAACCCGGTGAAGCGGTGGCGGCTGAAAACGCCTCCAAGTAAATGGGGCATCCCTTGTCAGGCGGATTGACGTGTTACAGCTCACAATGTACTCGTGTGCCATCTATGTGCGCTTGTATAGCGGCGACGCCCCCCCAACCGGTGTGGCGGCGACGTGTGGCGACGCCGTTTGGGCGGCCCGCAGTACCGACACGCTCGTTTGCGCAGCGGGTGACCGGCGGGCTCGGCGATTTGGTCGATGGCGACCTCTGCCGCGCCGGACACCCAAAACTTGCGGCTGTGAGGTTGTGGGTCGCGCACGCGCCGCGGCGCTGTGCAAATGCAGCCCTAGCGCGATCCGGTTTCGGGGTCGGGCACTGCCGCCATGATGGCGCCTCGCGCGGAACGATAAATGTCGCGCCGCTTGCTGCTGGATCCAATACAGAATCAGCCCTTTGCCAGTCGGGTCGCTAAGATTACACCAACCCTTACTCACTGTCTTGTGGTGCTGAAACGGATCTTGTGGCTGCTCATGATTGCCAGCAAAGGACTGAAAATGCGGTGGTATGGCTTGTGAGTATGCCGGAAGACATAATGTCTGCATTCCGCTCTGTTCAAACATGATCCAATTTGCTGGACGTTGCGCGTTGCAGTGTGCTTCAAATAAGTAGTCGCATACCAAAATAGGTGACGGTGTTAAGAAAGTACGTACGCGGAGCAGCATGCCCGCGGCTCATATACTGCGGGCAGCGCCCGCGCATCAAGATAGTTGTCTCGTAGGCAATGAGGCCTTAGAGATCAAATGGAAAGACGCCACAACTGACGGTGATCACATAACCAAGGAGCACACGCGAATTCAAGTCATATCGGATGCTGGTTACAAGCCAATTCGCGTCATGTTTTACTACCCCAACAGGGCACAAGCGATTAGAATTCAGGAGACGCTGGAGCGGCGGCTGTGCGCCACCGCTGTGCACATCATTGCGCCGCAGCTGCTGCACCTGTTGCTTCTGGAGGCGGCTGCCGCGTGGCCTCAAGGGGTGCACCCGCCCTTGTCAATGGCTGTCATGCATCAACCCTCACCGTTGCCGGTGCTGACATCGATGCTGGGCCGACGGGCGGCTGGGAGCGGCTTCATATGTCTATGGCCGAACAGAGCTCAACAGCCGCACCGATGGTCTTGTGGCAACCGATCGGCTCTATTACGGTCTGCGGGTCGAGGCGGACCCTGCACCGCCGGCTCCCGGATCGCCCCGGCGCCGCGCGCGCGCAGGGCTTGGCCGACTTCGGGGCCGAATGCGGCGCGCGGGCCTCTCCCCCGCTGCAGTGTCGACGGTGGCGTCGCACGTGCCCGGATGGCCCAGCTTGTCGCGCGACCCCGAGGGCTTCCGGCGCCGCTTGGACGCTCTGGTGGCGCTGGCGGGTGGCGATGCGGCCCTGGCCAGCGAGGCGCTTGCGCGCGAACCGCGGCTGCTGACGCGCGTGCCCGGCGCGCTGCGCCATGATGCGGCACGCCTCCAGGAGCTGCTGGGCATTGATGCGGCGCAGATGGCGCGCGTCGTGGCAGGCGCGCCGCAGGCACTGATGACACTGGACGAGCTGGCGTGGCTGCGCGGCTCGACGGGTTGCAGGCCGTGCTCGCGGGCAGCGGCTCTGGAGCCCATGTTGACATTGGGGGCAGCAGTGACGCTGGGAGCAGCGGCAGCCGCGGCGCCGGCAACGGACCCCATCCGCTGGGGCTGCTCGTCGGCCGGCCGCATGCACTGCTGCTCCTGACCCCCGCGACGCTTGCAGCAGCGCCTGGCATGGATCACAGCGACGCTGCGTCCTTGGCGGCAGCAGGCGTCAGCGCAGCAGCATCGCAGCAGCAGCAGCAGCAGCAGCAGCCGCGAGCAGCGCTGCTGCACGGTGGAAGCCGCGCTGGATGGTGTGCCGCCGCTGCAAGCAGCGGAGGCGCCTGGGCGCGGCTCGCCTGCGTCCGAGCGCCCCGAGCTGCTTTTTGTCAGCACCCAGGCGCTGGCAGCGCGCGCTGCTGAGCTCGGCGCCTGCTGGGGCCCGGCCCTGCGGCCTCCCTGGTTTCGCCGGACCTCGTGGCCCTGCTTGTGCCGCTGCTGCTGGTCCGCGCGATCACTTGAGACGGCACCACGCGTCGCTGCGCACGATGTTGCCCGGGCTGCCGCTGCGGCAGTTGCGGCCTGCTGGGCCGCAGCCGCTGCGGTGGGACGCAGCTGGACTCCTGCGCCACGCCCGCATCGTGCCGGCTTGGGGCGCACACCACCCGCAGCAAGCCGGCGCCGTCGGGGCTAGCGCAGTGGCGGCGGTAGTTGCGGCGGCAGTGGCGGCTTTGACGGGGAGCGTTGGGTGTGGGCGGCAATGGCGGTGGCCAAAGCCTCCACGTCGCCAGGTTGGCAACCGTGCTTGCTGGCTTCGTCGTCGATGTTCACCTGCACCAGCACGTTCAGCGGGCGCGACCGGCCCCGCGGTGCGTCGCCAGGGCCTGCACCAGCTTGTTCCGGTCCACGGTCTGCACCCAGTGGCGCACGCGGCGCCGGGGGACTGGAGGTGGCGTGCTGAGTTTGACCGCGAGCTGGTGGGGCCGGCGCTGGCTGAGTGGCTGGCCGGCATGCGTGGAAGTGGGCGTTGCCTGCATCTTCGCGGGGTCGTAGCCTGCGGCAACCAGGCTCGATTTCAGCCAGTTGGCGGTCACACCGGTAATACCCTTCGAAGGGACGATATCTTCGGCGCCCGCCGCGACAACCATATCCTTATAAGCCTGCACCGCCTGCGCCGGCTGCAGGCGATGAGCGACGCCGAGTTTGCGGCGTTGCCAAGGGCCTGGGCGCCGACGGGCTGGGGCCGCCGCTGCCCGCGCTGCCGGACCAGGACGCGCTGGCCCTGGTGGCCGCGCAGTAATGCCGCGCTGCAGCAGCGGCTGGCGGCGTACGCAGCCGCGTGGCAGTCGCTGCAGCACGAGGCGGAGGGCTGCCCAGAGTGGCAGCAGCAGCTGGCAGAGTGGCTGCAGCGCCTGCCCGCCGCCCTGGCGGACGAGGGGGCGCAGCAGCTCCTCGGCAGTGCCCAACGCAGCGGCGGCAAGCCCTGGGTCCCGAGGGCCGCGAGTTGCAAGCAGGCGGAGCGGCGGCCGGCGGGAAGGGCGGCAGCAGAGACGCCTTGGCTGGTAGGCGGGCAGCCAGCGGGGAGGCGCGCTCGACTGGGTGGTGGGATCGCCTCGCCTCCGACACGAGGAGCGCGACCGTTTGCTGCAGGCGGCTGCGCTTCTGCGCCGCGCGCGGGTGCCGCCCGCCGTCGGCGGCCCCGTGCGACCTGATCGCGCGCGATTTCCGAGGCGGCCTTTGCAAGCTGCGACGTGATCCTTGCGCCGACCGCGCCGTCGGCGGCGTTCGGGCTGGGCGAAAAGACCGCCGATCCGCTGTCGATGTATCTGAACGACGTGTTCGCGGTACCCGCGAGCCTCGCGGGACTGCCCGCATGTCGGTCCCCGCAGCCTGAACCGCGAAGGACTGCCGCGGCTGCAGATCCTCACGATGGCAGACGGCGGGGACGCCTGGCGGGCTGTGGGGCTGCACGAGGCGTTGCGCCATCGACGAGGACGGCTTTGCAGACCTGTTCCCGGCCTCCGCTCGGCGCTGGTGGCTGCTGCTCGCTGACGGCGCGGCGCCGCTTGCGAGCGGGGATGGCCCAGCCGGCGCCGATCGCGACAGCGGGGCGTGCCGGCGCTGATGCTGCATGTGACAGGGCGCAAGGGTGCGCATGGTGGCGAGGCGGCCGAAGCATCGGGCCGCGCATAAGGGCCACCCAGACCAGCCGGAGCAGTGACAGCATCACGCCAGCCAGCATGGCCAGGTCAGGAGGCCGCCAGACAAAGGTCAACGCGCCCGGCGGCGGTGATGCCGAAACCCCCGCGCCATCGGCCGCCCAGGGGCTGACCGCAGCCGCCGCCGCAGCTGCAGCCGCACCTGGGGGCGCGGCGCTGTCCTCCCGCTCCGCGGCGCAGCAGCTAGCCAGGGCGTCAGCGCTCATGGAGGTGACTGAGCGCTGCGGCCCCTGGCGCACCGAGGCGCAGGGCTGGGACGCGGCACTTGGCGGCGCGTGCTGCGCGCGCTGAACGCTCCGGCTGCCTGGATCGCGCCGAGTATGTCCGGCCACAGCCGGCGAGGGCGTGGCGCGACGCGCAGTTCCCGCCCTCGCCACCCTGTTGAAGCAGGCCGCCGAGGTTAACGCGCATCACATCGTCCCAGTCGTCGTAGCTCATCCGGGCGAGCGTGCCGTCGTGGCGGGTGATCCCGGCCTGGGGGCCGCAGCGGCTGAGGAGCACCCTGGAAGCTGGGCTAGAGGCAGCAGTTGAAGACAGCAGCAGCACTGGCTGCAGCAGCAGCGACGGCCAAGTCACTGCGCCAAGAGACGTTCCAGGGGGCATGGGAGAGGCTGGTGTGGGTGCTGATGCAGGTGCCCAGCACATTCAGCGCGCGGCAGCAGGTCATATTTCCAGCAGCGGCAGCAGCACCAGCAGCACCAGCAGCAGCAGCAGCAGCAGCAGCAGCACCAGCACCAGCAGCGGCAGCGGCAGCAGCGGCGGCGGCGGCGGCAGCAGCAGCAGCGGCGGCGACGGCAGCAGCAGCGCAGCAGCGACGCTGCGACCGAGCGCCATGTCACCGGGACCGCAAATGGCGAGATCGCGATGCGCTGGTACGCTGGCGTTCGACCGCGGCTGTGCGCAGGTCCTGCGGCGGTACGCTTCGTCGAGCGTCTCGGCGGTGGCGCTCCTACGAGGCGGCCTGGCGGAGGCGCTGGTGCAGCCGAGGGCCGCGTTCCTGGCACGCTGGCCGGTCTACGACCCCGATGCAGCTCCGCGCCAACAGTGCGTACCTCGAGATGTTCGGCCACAGCTTGCCGAGGCTGTCGCGGCATGGCGGCGGCATGGTGGGGCCGCAGCACGTCGAAGACTTCAAGCACTGCTGAAAGCGCTCGAGCAAGCGGCCGACAGCGCGCGGCTGGCTGAACTGGAGCGCCTGGCGACACCTCGCCAGACTCTGGGAGCGGGTGCCGCGCAGGTACCGCCCGCGCAGCTCGAGTCCTGCTGCTGGCCTCGGACGACCACATGGAGCTGCTGCGCTACGCCGCAGAGTGCGTGGCTGGCCGCGGCTGGGTGGCCTGGGTTTTGCTGGTGCCCTGCGATGCAGCCTACCACTCCTTCGAAACGGTAGCCTAGATTATGGTGACATGCGATGGCCGGCAGCTCAATTCGGTTGCTGCGGTGAAGCCCTCACCGCCCTGCCTCCCTGCGCAACTCTCCCACTTCCTGCGCTCCCAAAATCCCCCGCCAGGGTGGGTCTGCAGGACAGGGTGGGCATGCTGTGGGCCGGGACGGTGGCGGCGGAGGCCTCGACAGGAAGTCGAAGTACTTCGATGAAAAGGCGACCGCACGAACAGCGCGACGCCGGCGTGCCACGCTGGGACGCTGTCGTGGCGCAGATGTGCCTGAGCCACGGTATCGCACTGGATGAAATCCGCCTGCATGCCGAACGGCTGGGCGAAGAGTTCGCGCTGATCCGCAAGGGCACACGCCTGTCCGTGCTGCCGGTAACCGCCGCGCGCTGTAAGATCCTGCTGTCGCGGAGAAGAAGTGATGTCCGGAGCCAGCGCTGGAGATGGCGAGGCGGAAAGCGATGACGCGAAGACCCGACTGTCCAGCTTGCACATTGGCTGAGGTAGAATTATGGCAAATGTTGTCGAAACGGACATAATAAAATCAAAATTGTGCCTTTAGCAAGCATGGATAATGGAAAGGTAGCTGTATTCATTTGATGCGCATATTCGTTACCAAGTCGTGTAGTTCCTGTACAGATGGTTTTGGTAAATCTCGTACTTCTGCGCCACGTGCTGCCGCTCAGGTGGTGCACGTTTGGATACCCACACATTGGCCAGCACCATGAGATTTGCAAGCGGCGGCGCACGTCGAACGCAGATGCTTGTGTGGCTGTAAGCGCGCAACGTCGCCCCGGTCCAGCGCACCACTGCACGCGGTGACGCAACAGCGCTGTGTGTTATTGAGGGGCGCGAGCCGCCGCGCGAGCCCGTCATCAGGATCAGCGGGACGAGCAAAAGCCCGCCCGCAAGGATAGGCCGACGCCGCGGTGACGGGCTGGGGAATTGTATCGGGCTTGCCCTGAACAACGACAGGTGCGCATAGCAAGGTGTTGGGGTGAACCGCATGGCCACAAGGAGCGTGCCAGAGGGGTGGAGAAGGCAGAGGGACTTTCTGCCCCCTGTGCGCAGGTGTTGCGTTGCATTGCGGCCAGCTTCGCCGTATTCTTGCGCCCAGAGGTTGGGGCGCGTGTCACTTAAGGCGGCTTTGGGATGCCGCATAGCACTATGACAATTGTTTGTGATCATAACATATATTGATGGCGCGGGCGCTACTGAATGTTTATGATCTATTACTAGCAGCCATCCGCCCGGAGTTCGCACACAGGGCGCAGTGAGCTCGCGTGAAGCTGACTATGCGCTCTGCCCTCCCATTCTGTTGGTGAGAGCGCAGCTTTGTCGGTCAGCGACACTTGGGGCCGGCCTGAACGCTATCTGCCCAGTGTGGCATCGATGCCGTCGACAGCTGGTATCTTTATCATCCGCTCCTGAATCTCGGGCGGCTTGCCCTCGACGGCGACCGGAAAGCCAAACGAATGTTTCTCGCCTCGCTCGATTACGGCATTCGGGCCGCGCACCATTTTGATTATAAATGGCCGATCCAGTACAATGTCACCGACTTTTCCGTCATCGAAGAAACCGCTGGTGCCCGGCACGGCGGCAGGCCAGCGGGGCGCTGTATGCGCGTGGGTGATGCTCCAGGCGTATGAACAGCGTGGACTTGCCCTTGCCACCAGGCAGCAGCTTCCAGCCGCTGGCGCACTTGGTGTCATTCCCCACGTTGCATCGCGGCCAGTACGAGGCGCCCTTGACGCAGTCAACCGTGCGCGCCATGTCGGTGTACACGTTGCAGCCCACCACGGATAGGCAGCGCAGACGTCGCAGTGGCTGGGCGTGTAGTGCCGTTGGATGTCAGGGATGCGATACGGAGAAGGCCTGAACGAGGATCAGGGCGGTCAAGGCTGGAGATCTAAGGTCTCATGCAGACTGTCCGCAATAAGGCATGAAGCGGCCTACCGGCGATGCCCAGTGTTTGATCCGATGATCTTGGATCTGTCAAGCTCCAGGATTGTACGGCCCCGGGAAATTCCGGCAAAACTTATAATTTATAAATAAAGGAACCGTTTGGTCCGGGGGAACCAAACGGTTATAATTTTAGTCGCATTTACATTCCGGGCAACATCGCAAAGCACCAAAGCTCAAGCCTCTTTCACCCAACACTTGTTCGATCTCAGCCCCCTCCCACCCTGGACCTGGTACTTGCCACGCTTGGAGAAGGGGCCGTACTTGACGCTGTAGGTGAAGGTCTTGCTGCCGCACAGCTTGCCGTCGGGGCGCACACCAGACACCAATGCGCCACCCACGCGGCCCGCCCCTGTGCTGAACTCGTCCTTTACCACAGCGCATTGGCTGCTGGTGCTGGCGGCTGCCAGCTGAGTGGCATTGAAGACAGGGGCGTGGGCAGCGATGTGACGGTGTAGCCGCCGCCGGCCACCAGCACAATGGTGTAGGCGCCATTTCCTGCGCAGGGCACCGATGCTGCGACCTTGCAGCCGATCTTGCCCTTGGGCGGCACGATGACGCCGTCGCACGCCACGGGCCCACTGGTGGTCTTGGCCTGGCCGTCGCACATGGTGGTGGCGGTGTACGTGGGGGACTCCAGCGGGATGGGGTAGGCCGTGGGGTTGGAGATGATGGCGTCGGCGGCGATGGTGGCGCCAGCCTTGGCGCCGGAGCGCTTGAAGGCGGCGGTGTAGGTGACGGTGGCGGTGGCTTCCTGGCCCAGCGCCAGATCGTCGCGGTCGGCGTGCTTGGTGACGGTCCAGGTGTAGCCCCCCTTGGCGCTGGTGGTCAGGCGCTGCGGCGCGATCTTGAGGGCCGCTGGGTTGACACACCCCTCCACCTTGATGGGCACATCAGCCTGGTCGCTGCCGGCGGTCTGCGTGTCCGCGGTCGGAAGCTGGCGGCGTTCACCGACTTGCGCACCAGGCAATCGGCGTAGGGGCCGTACCGCATGGTGTAGGTGAAGGTGGTGCTGGCGCAGATGCGGGCGTCGGCTGGCTGCCAATCTTTGTTGACCAAATCGCCACCCCGGCGAACGCCGGGGCCCAAGGACTCGTCGCCCCGTGGACAACCCATCGTGCCGGCTAGGAGCAGCGCGTCTGGCTGCCGGCCCGGCCTCGTTCATGAGGAAGCCGTTGCGCACTCGTCATGCCGGGCGCATCACCCCGCGCCCCTGCGCCGCCGCCATCGCGATTGCTGGGGGCACGCCGTTCGGCAAGCATGTTGCCGCTGACATGACGCCGGTGCCGTTAGCGACAGTGTTGGGCACGACCAGGGGGGAGCCGTCCACCGCATAGATGGTGGTCGCCACGGCCGCCTCCATCTCGGGCAAGAAGCCCATGGTTGAGGAGGGCAGCGCGCCCGCCTCCATCTCGGGCAGGACGCCCACACTGGCGTGGCCCCTCTGCCCGCTGCCCCAGGTCGCGCATCCGCGCAGAAATGCTGAGGCACTTGGCGGCCGCGGAGCCGCCCTGGCTCTGTGACGCCACCGCTCTGGCCGGGGATGATGAAGTCGGTCGTCCTCGGCATTGACCTGGCGGTTGATGCGCCAGTTGAGGTAGCGCGCCGTCACGCGGTCGGGCGCTCATCGGGGAGGAAGTAGCTGATTTCGCGCATCAGGCACGTCGATGCGCTGGCCGGCGGCCACGCTGAGAACAGGGCAGGTGGCCTGTGCGACAAAGGGCTGGCCGCCAGGACGGCGTTGGTCACGCTGACATACACGCCCAGCAGCCTGCCGATGATTCGGCACTCTCGCTTGATCATGATTCACGTCGCCGATCCCATTGCGGCTATCGCTTCGGCGGGTGGCAAGTGGGCAGACCGTGAACTGCGTGTTTCGAAAGCGTTAAACCCCGTGCGTTGGGCTAGTTGCTGCCCAGCCGCTCGTCGAAGCAGCCCTCGTCACACGGCTGTCGGGCTTGCGAGTCAGCATCGAGTGAGATCCCGTCATTGTGACACTCCAACCCCATCGTGCCAACGTAGGGGGAGCCTTGGGGGCGACAGCACCGCAAGCGTAGCACTGGTCGCACCGTGCGTCTGTGTGATCTGCTGCCCGTTTGCACCCGTCAACGTTGCCGCCTGGGTCGGGGCCGCCGGGCGAGGCGAGGACCGCCGGCTTTATCTGATCATTGCGACCGCGGGGCCGCTGACAGTGCTCGCCGCGGGCTGCTGGAGTCGGTGATACGGGCGCTGAATCCGGCACCACGTCGACGCTTTCGCAGCGCCGAAAGCGACCAGGCTGGCCATGTTGATCGCAGCCGTGCGCTGCACGCTGGTCGCCTGGACCGATGCCCATGCCCGCATCGAAGGTGTCCGCAATGGGGCGGGATCAAGAGTGAGCAAGAAGACTCTACGATGCACGTGGCCAATAGGCAGGATGCTGACAGCAGTGCAGACTCGATTGTATGTCAGAGCAACACGGAATGCAGCACAGTCCCAGCTGGATATCTTGACACGGGATCACTGAGCTGGTGCGCTGAGCATCTCATGCAAAGAGGGATCGCCCGGCTGCTGGCGAGCGTGGTCCCCACCTGAAACGGATCTGGGCGGCGCTGGTGTAGGTGCCGGCCGGCGGCGCTGTAGCGATAGTATGCTGTGTACTGACAGGTGGCAAAGCTGCAGACTGGCGCTGGACCGGCGTACTACGCGCAAGACACGGGGAGTCGGGCCCCCGGGACTTTGATCCACGGTGGCAATTGACCGTGATGAGCGCTGGGGGGGGCAGTTTATGCTGATATCGCCGCGGTTCGCGCCCTGGTAGTTCACCGTCAGCGCCAGGTTTTGTGCGGCGAGCCTCCAAGCGGCGTCGACCGTGTCGCCAGTGTGCTCGCGCGCGGTTGGTGTTGAAGGTCGCCGCCTGGGCGTCGCTCTTCGAGAACATCCAGGCTGCGGTGCCGGCTGCAGCCGTGGAGTAGATATCGGTCTTGCTGTCCCATCTACTTGCGTGGGCGAGTATCAAAAGTCCGCTATGTGCCCAGCTTTAGATAAAGACGGATACTACTAAGTCAATGAGTTTGATCCCGATGAAAGGTACCACCACGCCGCCCAGGCCATAGAGGAGGAGATTGCGACGTAACAACGCGCTGGCTCCAATGGGCTGGTAGGCCACCCCCCGAAGCGCCAGCGGTATGAGCTCGCGGCGGCTTCTCGTTTATAACTGCACCTTTTGCGGGCTCCCCCTGGTACCCCTGTCTTGCCCGCTCCAGCAATCTTTTACTCACCCAGCTCAGACATTGCATGACCAGGTTCGACCTGTGCCGAAGTAGGTGACCATGGACCCGATAGCGTCTTTGGTGATGACAGCCGGTCGGGTATCTGGGGAGCTGTATATGGCAGTCGGAAAGCTTGTCGTATGAGACATCCAGGCTGCCCGCCGTGCACCCGGTGGGATATCGAAGCGACCTGAGCAACCAGCAGCATAAGAGGAATGGGTGGTGGTACGAGGTGAAAGGGCGAGGATCGCGTGCATACGCTGGTCAGTCTGCTCATAGCAGCCCCTCGCAGCTGCATGTCGCAAAGGCGGAGTTTGCTGGCGATCATTCTGGTGGTAGTGATTGCACATCGCTGCCATGGCCAGCGTCGCGCCATCACTATCATGTCACCGTGAGCTTGTCTGGCTCAATGTAGTGTCATCCCTTGGCGCTGGTAGCCCGTCAGGCCCAGCTGCGAGCACGTGTGAACGTGTCCTGGTAGTTGCACTTGGTGATGAGCGCGCTGGAAGCAGATGGCCGGACGGGGAGGGTTAGCAGGGTATGAAAAAAGGGGTCAGCTCTGCGCCGGACTGCACCACAGTGTTCTGGATCACTTCTGTCAACTCCATATGAGGTACCCATGTTGCCTGCTTGTTATTGTTTCATGAGCAGCATCCAACTGCATGCACGCTATTCTTTACGTTTTCCGCGCCTCAACGGGTCAGTCTCCTTGAAGCACTTCTCCAAACCTCTAGCGAGGGGATGGTATTGGGCATGGTCCGGTTGTCGGCTTGGGCGCCGGGTTGAACAGGCTGTTCTGAGGCTGGAAGTAGCCCTGCGCAGCTGGCGGTGTCGGCACCAGCTCAGCGCTGCAAATCGTTCATCACCTGCTTGGTGAGCAGCATGCCGCCGGGGAATGTAGCGCTGGATAAAGTCGGGGCCGGAGCGATAGGCGTCGAAATCAGCCTCGTTGATGGTGATGGCCTGGATCGCGGCGGACGCCGGGCTCAGGCGGTCATGCAGGGTCTGGAAATAGCTCGGCCAACTGTTGCCTCGCACCACCCAATGCACTCAGGAGCGATCTCGTCCGGGTTGCCCTGATTTTGCAGCCATACATCGTGCATCAGCTCCTCGGCCAGGCTTTCGGACTTCACGAATTTGAGGCAGTAGTACAAAAGCTTTTCCTTGTACCGCTCATAGAGTGCCACAAATGCCCACTCGCTACCGGTTTCACGGAGTTGAGAAACGTAGTAGCTATCGGGGTGATCGCGTCAGTCTGGTACCAGCTCTTTAGCACCCACGCCAGCGTGTCCCTGTGTGGCCTGCTGCTTCCCGACAGCGGGCACCTGCTTGAAGAAGAGGCGAAATACGCAGCCCGCAAGGGGTACTCCAAGCACAAGGAACCTCGACCGCTTTACACCGAGGAGGACGCCCGCCGCAGCCTGAAGCAGCTCAAGGGGCATGACTACGAGCGACTTGACATCGAGACAAGTATGCTTGGACCGCTTCACAAAGGACGGCGACCCTGTTGCGGCTGGGTGGTCGACCCGCAGGATCGGTTCGATCTCCTTTGTACCAGCTCCGCAGGGTACTTGCGTGCTCATAGCCGTGCCGTTCCGGTTAACTTTCGAATATTGTGGCCTTTTTTGGCGCACGTTACCGCACAAAACGGCGTCAAAGGTGGGACGGTGCCGGCAAGCATTGTGATTGTGAATAGGCCGGTCACTTCCCAGTAAGCAATAGAGGAAGCCTTTTCTAATCTCCTCCGAAAATCCCTCATGGTCCAGCAGATACTTGACATCAAAGAGATCGCGCGGATGCTGCCGGTCGAGTGCGGCGCAAATTTTTCCCCCGTAAAGCTGCCCGCAGCCAAGCTGGGTGCAAAAGCCAGAATCAGCCTGGTGATTGGCAAAAGCACGTTTTGATGTTCCATCTCAGTTATTAGTTGAATAAAAACCACCCTGCATTGTATTGTCTAAGCCATTGATGGTGGACAAGATACAAAACTTTGCATGCACCACATAATGATTATTAAATTTAAGGCCCGTTTTCCGGTAAAGCAATAGGTTCATTAAGCAGGGCTGTCCGGTGGAACCTTTATCTTTGTGATTGATCACCAGGCCCGTGACGAGGGGTGTATAAGTACGGATTGTTAGTTGATCATGACGAGCCCACACCAGGTCTATATGACCAGGGCTGAGTCCAGTACGGTATTTCCAGCCGTGGAGTAGGGTCTGCTCCCCCTCTATCACATGACAACAGTGATGCAGTCTTATAGTCCGGGAGCCGTTGCTGGGGCAAGCATCGGTGCGTCCCTGGCAGCAATTGGTTGTCTACGGTCTGAAGCAAGCGAGCTCCGGTGCCTACCCGGGTGTCACACACCCTCGCACGTGGGCCTGCTTCCGGCAGTAGCGAGCTATAGCGACTGCCGTAAGCCAAGTTTTTGTGATTGAGAATGCACTGCTTTTCTTGAACCACGAATGCCGAAAGAGCAGGCTACCGGGCCGATAGCGCACGCGGATGGAGTGGCAAGGGGTGAACCGCGCTCGGTGGACCACACACTTGTATCAACGTGTGAGCGCAAGTATGGGAGAGGCAAAGGGAAAGCCGGCTGCTGCCGGCTGGCTGCGCTGATATTTGAAGGACCTCTGCCCTCCAGCGCCTCACGATCGCGGCAGATGGCAGCTTCGTCTATAACGCCCTGCGGCGAACTCTGCCGCGTGCGCCCTTGACGTCTCCATTACGGCGACCGACGGTGCGCTCGGATACCGGCACGTGACGCTCGTGCTGTGCTGCGCCACCCGCGCCTCCAGGTGTCGCCCGAGCCAGCCGACCTGCCCGGTGGCGGGCGCTGCGCGCCAGATATTTGACATCGAGCTCGGCGCAACGGGCAGCGCGCGAATATGGTCGATCACTGCGGCGATGCTCTCGGCGCTGCCGCAGTGTGCCGTGCTGACGATCTGCTGCTGCAGCAGCGCACGTGCCCCTCACGCCCCGCTCATGACCCCCAGGATTCGAGTTGCGCGCACCGCCGTTGCGGCGCGATCCTGGAATTGCTCGCGCAGCAGCAGCCGGTTGAAAGCGCCGAGTGCAGGACGCGCTGCAACGCGCCAGCTTCGCCGACGGCCGCTGGGTGGCTGTTCGACAGCGGACATGGTAGAGCAGCGGCAGACCTCTGCTGCGCCCTGAGTGTGGCATTTTCCCGTGATTATGTGGCATCATATTGCATGCTGCCATGCTGTGAGCAACGCGCGGGTCCAAATTTCGACGATCCCAAAAAACCAGCTGTGCCCCGACGCTCTTTGCATGCGAGCCGCGGCGCACAGGAGCTAGCCAAAGCGCTGAGCGCCTGAAAGCAAGGTGTAGGCGGAGCTCAATGAGACACGACAACGGGCTGAGGCCGTGCTGCACTCGTGGAGTCAGCTGCCCAAGATCAGGTCTGTCCTCTCCCAAGCCCTGGCATGAAGCTTATGCTTCTTCTAAGGGCCGCACTCGCTTATTGGAACGACCAATTATCCTTGGCCCTTATAATGAACCGTTAACAAATCAAAGCCGTTCTTGTCGCTACTAGCCTTCGATGGCTATGAGGCTGGATGAGGCGCTTTCCATCAATGTGAAGACCCTCGACCGCCTCATGCTGGAAGATGCGGACTCTGCTGAGGGAGGCGCAGCGAGCCTTCGAGGAGACAGAGCTTCGCGGACATCCTGATGGAGCTTGCCCAAGGGAAGCACCGTCGCGGCATGCTTGCCTGCGCGCAAGGCGCGACACGGCTGGGCGATCGCGACCGCAAGGGCCGAGCTACAGGTGTGCGGCTGCAGGCCCAGAGTGTCAGAGGGGCTGGCTGGTATGGCGGACCGGGTGTTTGCCCTTCGGGATGTGGTTATCATGTATGCAAAAATGTTGTCGGTCAGGCCGTCGGGATTGCCGAGGCATTCGCGCAGCAATTCATCGGGTTCGAGCGCCGAAATGGCATCCTTCACCTTGATCCTGAAATAATCGACCGTCACAGCGCCGACAGGGCGCGGGGCATGAGCACGGCGCCGAGCGTGATCGTGTCGGCGGTCTTCTGTTTCGGGGCTTCACGCGGGCCTGACCCGCCGAGGGACGCGCTCCGGGATCAGCTTGTCAGCGTGGAGAGGCGGCGAGCGCCGAAGCCCCATAAACACCCTTCAGCAGCAGCTTGCTGAGGAGAGAGCGCGGCAGAGGCAGAGGCCGCCGCCACCGCCACCATGCAAGCCGCCCTTGCTGCAGCTGATGCCGCTCCCTTGGCTCCAAACCCTTGCCAGCTCAACGGAGGAGCAGCTTGAACAGGCACGCGCGGACGCCACCGCAGCTGGTGCACGGCAGCTGTGGCTGAGCAACAGACTGGACCGGCAGACCAGGCTGAAGCAAGCCCACAGGTGACAAAAGTGCACGCCCAGGCTGTGGGCTCGTCCTTGTTGCACACGCGAGTCAATCTTTAGGCTATGTTTGCAGTGCACCAGCACAGTGTGGGTGTGTGCGCCACTGCTGGTCTTTAGTCGTGCTGCTGCCTCAGAGGCCTGCATGCTCTTGAAGCTTTTTCCTATGACGAGGACGGGTGCCTCGGCGCGCCCGATCTGATCACTCTGTGGCCGAAGGCCATCGTCCGGTCGCGACGATCGTGGGCGAACCGACCGAAATGGCGATCATCAACAGCCACAAGGGGATCCACCTCTATGAGGTCGTCGTCACCGGGCGCGAGGCGCATTCGAGCCTGGTGCACGAGGGCGTGTCGGCAACAATCGCATCTGGGATATCTGGGCTGCGCGGGTGGTGTTGCCGAGCAGCTGAGAGCGCCCAGAACGAGGTGGCGGCCGCAGTGGCGCGTGCAGACGAGGCGCAGCTGCAAGCGGCGGCCACGGCGGTGCGTGAGGAGGAGGCCGAGGCTGCGCGTGTTGCGCTGCTTGAGCAGCTTGAGAGCGCCCAGAACGAGGTGGCGGCCGCAGTGCGCGTGCAGACGAGGCGCAGCAGCAAGCGGCGGCCGCGGCGGTGCGTGAGGATGAGGCCGAGGCAGCACGTCGGCCTCGCCGTCGAGATCGCAAGCATCCCGGAACAGATCCGCGGCTATGGACACGTCAAGGAAGCGCAGCAGCAAGCGCCGGCCGCGGCGGTGCGTGAGGATGAGGCCGAGGCTGCACGTGTTGCCCAGCCTGAGCAGCGGAGAGCGTCGAGGAGACGGTGGCGGATGCAGCGTTCTGCGTCAGTACCCAGCCATCGCAAGCGGCGGCACGCGGAACGGCGCGGCGGAGGAGTGCCAGGAATTCAGGCGTGTTGCGCTGCTCGCGCGTGACCAGCACGGCCTCGAAGGGCTGGCCGATCCACTGCAGGGCAATGTGGTCGGCCAGCGAACAAGCGCCCGGGGAGGTGGTAAAGCTTCATCGGTATCCGGCTCCAGTAGGGGAGCCGCTTGAGCAGCAGAGACGCCAAAAAGAGGTGGCCGCCACATGGCGCGGCAGACGAGGCGCAGCTGCAAGCGGCGGCCCGGCGGTGCGTGAGAGGACGCCGAGGATGCGCGTGTTGCGCTGCTCGCGCTGAGAGCGCCTCAGGAGGCGGTGCGGCTCCAGCTGCAGGTGCAGACGAGGTCGCAGCAGCAAGCGGCGGCCGCGGCGGCGCGTGAGGAGGAGGTTGAGGCTGCGCGTCTGGCGCTGCTTGAGCAGCGAGAGCGCCCGGAGGAGGCGGCGGCCGCAGTGGCAACGGTCGAGGTGCGCGGCGCGAGATGGCGCAGCAGCTGCAGCTGGCTCAGCAGGAGGCGGTCGACCTGGCGGCGCGCGCAGAGCGCGAGGCTGTTGCTCATGCTGCGGCGCAAGCCGCGCTGGCGGCGGTCGAGGGCCGCGCCCTCGAGCTCGAGGCCCAGCTGAAGGAGGCGCGCGGCGGCGCCGAGGCGGCCCAAGCGGTTGCTCGCGCAGCGGAGGAATCGGCAGCGGCGGCTCGCAAAGAGCTGGCCGCCGCCGTGCAGGAGGGCCAGGCTGAGAAGATGCGGCAGGCCCTTTCTGCTGCTGACCGCGATCGCAAGCAGCACCTAGCGCAAGGGGAGCGGGCGGCCTTGGACGAGGCGCATGCGCGTCTCGTCGCAGCTGCCGAGGCCGAGGGCACGCTGCGGGCCGAGCTGGACGCGAGGGCAGCGGCAGCTGCCGATGTTCTCAAGGAGGTGGAGGCGATGACGGCGGCCGTCGCGGCTGCGGAGGCGGAGGCGGAGGCGCTGCGCAAGAGCCTGGCGGCTGCGGCCGCTGAGCCGCAGAAGGTGGCGGCCGAGCTGGCGGCGGCCCAGGCCCGCGTCGCCGAGCTGAGCACGATGCTGGAGGCGGGGCACCAGGATGTGGCCAAAGTGCGTGGGACGAGTGTGGGTTGGTGCTGGCACACGCTTGTAGCGTCAGGCGCGTAGAATAACAAGCAAGGACTGGGGTGCCAAGCCCCCCTCCTTGTCCGGCACGAAAGCGCTGCTCATGCTCTTGTTGCCTGTCCTGTTCTGTGCTCTGCACGGCCAACGTTGTCGCCAACCCGCTGCCTCCTACTGCGCAGTGGCAGGACGAGGTGTCGCGCACCAACCTGGACCGCGACGACCTGCTGGCGCAGGTGCAGAAGATGCAGGTGGGGGATTCAGGGGGGGAGCCCACATCGGCGGGGCACATCAACATACCCCACTGGCTTCAGCAACCCCGGGGAGCATCCTGCCTGGCGCGTCAGCGTGGGTTGTCGTCGTTTTTCTCCTGCTGTGCGTTGACCAGGAGCCCCCGTGGCGCCAGGCCCTCGCACACGCTCGCTGCCCCTCGTCGACCGGCCGTGCGCATAGAGAATGCGGTCCGGCCCCAACCCCGCCTGTTCGGACCCGGGTGGCATAGACGAGGCCAAGCGCGTCGGGCGCCGGGAGGCGCGCGAGCGGGAGAATGCCACAGTGGAGCTGGAGATGGCCAGGTATGGACGGCAGTGGCGTGGTAATGGCGGAGGGCACATCCGTGTCGCGGGCCCTGCGTGTTGTGCCAGTGCTGAGTCACTCTTATGCGACCCCCGGCAAGACCGACATCGCCTCAACTCATTGCTGTGCCATCACTGCCAGGGCTGAGCTGGCGTCGGCGCAGCAGCGCGTGGAGGAGCGCAGCTGCAGCTGGCACAGCGTGTGAGGCTGCCGCGCCCAGCGACATCGGCGCGAGCGACGATCGCTCTGCCTGCACCGCGCCAGCATCTCTCCTCTGGCGCTGTGCGCGCAAACCAGACATTCGCAGGCGCATTTCAGGCACGCGCGGGACGCCTCAGCAGCCTGGATCCGTGGCACCGCTGGCACGTCGGCGCGTGCCGAGAGCGAAACCGAGGTGCAGGGTCCTGGGATCGGGCAGCCAACATGTCCGGAGACCAGCATGTGGTGCCCGGGAGCGGCAGGGGCAGCGGCATCGTCGCCTACGGCTCGAACCAGCTCAGGGCCAGAGGACAGCGTAGCGCATGCCACCGTGGTGCCGGCGAACGTGGCGATGAAGGCGGAAGCATCAGGTGCTGCGCTGCGGCCGTCGCTGGTCATCACCGCCCGCATCGAGCGCCGAGCTGGCGTGCTGGCCGAGCGCTGTGAGTCACAGCAGAGCATGGCGGCCGTGCTGACCCAGCTGGCGCAGTCCCTGCTGCCTGGGCAGGTCCAGGTGCAGCACCTGGTGGGGCAAGGGCTGGCAGTGGAACGATCCAGCGCTGCTGCCGCTGGCGGGCAACAGCTCTCCGCCACAGGCAGCGAGAGTGAGGTGTCGGCAGGGCCCGGCAGCGTGGCGGCCCAGCTCCAGGGTGGTCGCCGCAGGTTGCGCGCCGGAGCCGCGGCTGCGGGACACCGGAGCGTGCGCCGGAAAGTTTCGGCTGTCCTGGCTCATAGCTGCAAGTGCGTCCGTGTCTTGCGAGGCCAGCTAGTAGCGAACCGGAATGATGCGGATCCGGTCGATAGCGCCAGGGGACGCTCGCGACCGGGCGATGGCAGCGGCGCGAAGCCTCGTCGGAGCAGACTTATGAGCCGTTTTCGTCGGGCTGCATGGGAAGATCGGTTTCGAACGACGAGAATGACAGCGTGTTCGCCTGGCAAGGCCGGCGGTCGGCGGCAGCCGAGGGCGCCTGCGGCCTCAACGGCTCAGGATCGCGGCCCTCGGTCGTGCCGCGCCTTGACCTGGGGGCGCTGCCGCTGCTGGTGGCTGCGCGGGACAGGGCCGAGGCTGAGGAGGTCGCCGCAACGCTCGACGGCGGCGCCGGCGCCAGCTTTGACAGCGGCAGCCCCGGGAGAGTCCACATGCTGACTGCTGTTGTGGGGCAGGATGGCAGCTGCGGCTTGCCATCAGGTGGTGGCAGCTGTGCCGCATCTGGCACGGCCATAACGCCCCAAGGGCTCTGTCTGATGCTCTGGCTGCCGGGGCGGCCGAGGCATGATGGGGGCGTCGCAACGATGGTGAGGTCGCCGATCCGTTTCCGGTCCCACCAGTCGAGTTCGACGATCTTTTTTTCGTCGACGCCCCAATAGGCAAGATGCGAGCCGATGCCGAGCGGAACGACGAACATTGTGCCGCGGCGGTCGAGCGCACGGATCGTGTCGCGGTCTTTTTCAAGGCCGAGCGGGGGCTTGCGCTACCGTGCAGCCCGACACGCAGCAAACGTGTCACGACCAGGGCCATATTGCCGTGAAGACGTGGGGCTTTTCCGGGAATTGCGTCATCATGATGGGGCCACCCTATCTCCACATGTCGGTCGCGCACGGTACGGCCTACGACATCGTGGGAACCGGGAAGGCAGATCCCGCGATGATGCTGAGCCGCATGCGGACGGCGGTTCGTTGACCCCAGCAGAAGTTCATTCAGATGCCCAGACTTGCGTTTGATGAGTGACTGGCACTTTCTCTGGTACTTGTCGCCTAGGTTTTCCGGCATTTTTAGCCAAGGACCTGATATGCATTAGATCGGTTTCCAGAATTACACGACTGTCTCGGGGAATAAACACCTCCGATTCAGAACCAAGCAGGCAAGCGTTTAATAGGTTTGTTCAAGTGTGAATGGAGATCTGAGAAGGACTGATAGCGCATTCGTATTTCCCGCCCAGGTAGTATCTCGGACCGAATTCCAGGATGAGCCGTATCATTTTGTACAAAATAATGCTCACTGGCCATACTGGATCCACAACATCCTAGCAAGTGCTGTGCAGCTGGGTGGTGGACGTACGGAGTAGTATTTTTGAATGGCATCTAGGTAAGCTGTGTTGAATTTAAAATCAGGAGTATTGCCCGGAGCTCAAAAATGCTGTAAAAGCATAACCTTGAAACGAGCTCGTCAGACACTGCATGGTACTCAGCTTTAAGAGCGACGCAAAAGGACCTGACGGCCAGACACCTTGCTGTCCCTGATCACTTGTCCAAGCCTGCGGCGAGCGACGCGAATCCCAGGAGAAGTCGCTAGCATGCCAGTGCTGCAGTCCTGCTTCTGAGCTGGACAAATTGCTCTCTCTAGCTGCAAAATTGTGGGACAGCCCGACAGTTGGCTGCAAACTTGCTGCCCATGCATCAGTCGGTCACCATCAGCATCGACAAGCCGTGGTGCCCTGGACCCTACATGCACGCACCAGGCAGCTTCTTGATGATGGTGGAGGTGTATGTGCCGACGCCTTGCCGACGTCACCGCCGTCGCCGGTACCGGATGGCCAAATAGGGCACCGCCAGAGGGCAATAAGCAGATCCGTAAACCTTGCCGTAGTTCGCCATGCCGAAGTAGCGGCTGGGAAGTACGGCTGGCAGATAGGCGATCAGATCGCTTTCCGCCCCAGCGGCAAAGCCAAGGAGGAAGGCTGCGCTGTAGATCAGCGCGATATCGGTGCTGGTCCCCATCAACAACCAGCACGCCCCCGCCGGAATCAGGAGGATGGGAACGCACACCAGCGGCGCCCAGATGTCGAGGAGCCAGCCGGTAACGATCCGCCCCCTCGCGCAGAGCCGATTCACCGGTTCTGGAGCACCTCGAGCGGCATGTCTTCGTTGAGCAGCAGCTTCAGCCAGTCGATGAGCTCGCTGGTCGACGGCTTTTTCTTGAGCCCCGGCACGTCGCGGACTTCGTAGAAAATGTCCATCGCCCGGCTGACCAGCGTCTTCTGGATCCCGGGGAAGTGGACCTCGACGATCGCCGCCATCGTGTCGCGATCGGGAAATTTGATATAGTGAAAGAAACAGCGGCGAGCAACGCATCGCAGTCCTGTTCGTTGTCATCCCTGACGTGCATGACCACTGATGCCCAGCAACCAGTGGGCTGTTCGCCCCAGGTAGTTAACGGATAAGGCATACTTGGCAGACAGACCACCTTGTCGGCGATGTCCGCCAGGCACTGCGTCTAAGTCAAAGTCTGTTGCGGGCGCACGGCTGCAAGTGGTGGGGAGAGAAGTGCTGCGGTTGATTTGATCGTTGGCGCAAGTCCCCTAACACAGGATAGCCTTGTCGGTTTTATCACAGTGTCCGGTTGCGGAATGCATGCAGCACGCTAGCCTGGTGTGCGCCTTCTCCTTCAATGGGCAGACGCCCCGCCAACGCCTCGGCCGCCTCGCCCTCTGTTGCAAGCTGCTCCCATGCCAAGCACCACTGCTTGTATGTGCACGCGCTGTCCCATTGATACAAGCGATAATGCCAAAGGCTTTCGACAGGCTCACCGCGACCAGGTGGACTATGATGAAATAAGCGTAGCGCCCCTTTCGTTGAAGACAAACCTGCTTTTGAACAACTGGCACAGATTAAAATCTGGCTGATGACTACAGAAGTCGGTGCTAAGGCCACTTCTGCTGCAGCTTGCTTTGCCAACCCTCGTGAGCGCTAACCTGAGCTTGCGCGGACCACATGGCGACGGGCTGCACCATCGCAAGCCACAAGGATTCGGTTCTGGTTGGTCGAGAACGCCACGTTGGTGGTCCAGTTGACGTTATTGGTGGCGATGTTGCGGGAGTGTCAACGACTCAACACCCGCGGTACCCACCTGATCTGGGCCGTGGTATGCTGCGTCTACAAAAGTAGAGCCCGCGCCGCGGAGGATCAGCCGCGCCAGCAGCAGATCTTTGCTGGTATGAAAGCAAACTGGTTATCAAGGGTTCGGAGCCACAGGTAGCTCCGCAGGACCTGGCCACGGCACGGCTCCCACTACACGAGGTAACGGGAGCGCTCTTCGAGAGATCGCTTGAGCTAATTACCCAACGGAACTAAGCGTATAAGGTCTTGGCAAAAAGCTGGCTTGTCGGCTTGCACGGAGACGTACCAGCGTTCATGCAATGGACAAGGCAGAAGGTGAGAACGGAGAGTGCAGCAAGTGGGTGTGCTGCACCCCGCCGGTCGTGCAACCGAAAGTTCAACAGCAAGTGCATTGCGCCCAGCGTCGCAATGGTCATGCACGTGGCAGCGCCTGACTCCTTTGGCAATGCTTTTGAAGGCATCTTTGATCACCGGCAAGCCGACCGGTATATAAGCCGCCACATACCAGGCGATCCTTATCCAGCTTTTAAACCAGCTTTGCGCTGATAATTTGCAGGTGCCTCTGTACCGCATGACGGCTCATCGGTTCCTACGTACCAGTGGTGGGCAAACATGGAACCGTGGCTGATGCCCGCTACGGTAAATTCCTTGACCGTAATGCCCAGCTCCTCCAAGACCAGCTCGATGGTCTTTCATCTACGCACAGTTTGCGCACCAGAGCCCTCGACAAGACCTGACGGCAGTATGTGCATGACACAGACCTGATCCTCTGAAACTCGGCTGCTGTGTCAACGCTTCCTCAACCCGAGCCGTGTCGATGCCCGCTTGCACATCGACTTCTGCGAAAGGGCGCGGCGAGTAGGTGCAGGAAAAATACGGCCGCGACACCGTCGCGCAGATCATCACCTTTGTGAAACTGAAGGCGCGCGCGGTGCTGAAGCCCGCTCGGTGACACCCATTGCTGCATGGGTTTGTGGGGCGCTACCGTGCAGTGGTCCCCTGACAGGGATCAGAGCCGACAGACAGAATACCATGTGCGATATCCTCGCTTTGCCGCCACACCCAAACCATGACCGCCAAAAACAGGGCTTCATGGATATACATACGGCAGACTAATGCGATTACTGAACTGACGTAGCGCCAACTGAGCTCCTTATGCAGTTGGGAGGACACAGGCAGGCCGCTGCTTGCACTCCCCAGACACACACAGCACTGTCGCCGGATTCTCCAGATCTACGCAGGAAAATTACAAACTTGCGACACACTGACCGCATCTGCATCAGCATCTGCAAAAAGCCTTGCATGTTGCCTTAAAGACGATAACGCATCATGTGGTGCCGGCGTGAGCAAAGGGTACTTATACCTACACCAAATTATGCAGTGAACTCAATACATGTATATAAAGAAAGAAAGGGGTGACACGTGCCAGATGCATGTGGCGAGCAGCAGGCTGCGAGACCCATGGTCAGCCATTCTCCTCGCCGTCTACGTTTCCCTCACCACCCTGGAGACCAGCTGGCACAGTGCCTGCAGCAAGCAGGCTGGCGTCGGCAGCACTCAAGGCGGAAGAGAAGCGCGTAGTGCTTGGGGCTGAAAGTGAAGCCCGACGGCGCTGGCCCCAGCAGCATCTCGCTGATGCGCACCCAGTCGGCAGCGCTGCCACTGCCCAGAAGCGTCTCCAGAGCGTTGCGGCCCACAAAGCTGGGGGGCCGCCAGTGCATCTGCTGCGGCAGCGCCTCCAAGAGGCCAACGGGCACAAAAGTGGCCTGGAAGGTTGGAGTGAGAGTACCTTGTTGAAAGCGGCCGCGGTCGCGCGTTGGCCGGGGTTCTTGGAAGTGGGGGGCGGTGCTTGGGTGACGAGCAGCAGCGCATACTGCCGCCGCACATTGCTGGGACCCTTCAAGCAAGTCGGGGAGGGCGCATGTTCACCATGCCGTACGCGGAGGCCCGCTGCGAAACCTCGGGGACACCAACGCGGCGCCTCATTCTTCCCCAGGTCCCACCTGTGCGTGAAGCTCAGCCACTCGAGAAGGAACCGGCGGGTCGCCTCGACCGCGCGGTCGTCACTGCCCCGTGCTCGAGGCCGTAGCTGCGGAATTGCCGCAGGTGGTCGAAGCGCTCGCGGAGCTGATGTCCCACAGCGCTGCTCCCGGATCTCTGCTCGCGGTGGGGGCCAGGGGCAGGACGAACATAGACGTCGCTACGCGGAGCAATTCGCTGGTCGAGCCGACATAATGGGCCTTGTGGTATCGATCTTGCGCATTTTTGTGGACCTTTGTGATTTGGGCATGACGACCCACTCAATTGGCCCCATCGCAGCTTCCCTGCAGCATTCACATGCATTGCGCGCCGCGACATCTTCCCCGACGTCGACGAATGCCATGCGCCTGCTGGAATTCCCCGGCGACATCGTCGCCGAGTGCACCACCAGCTTCGGCCGCAACCTCAACACCCTGCAGGTGGACTGCGAACGCGGCTGGTACATGATGTCGCCGTTCCAGGGCTACGAAGGCAACGCCGGCCGCGCCAGCGACGGCACCGTGTTCGAGCCGCAGCTGGGCAAGACCCCGCGCATGCAGGCCGGGATGGACCAGGACGCACTGGCGGCTGCCCCCACACTGCGCACTCTGGGGACGCTTAGTTCGTTACTACTCTAGCTCCGTGCGGTATTTAGCTTCATTGGCTACGCCACGCAGGAAGTGGAGGTAGGTAGGGGGGGGGGGCGGGACCAGCAGTCGGTCATGAATCCGTGAAGAGGTTGCCGGAATAGCTGCGCCTCCTGGCTATCGGAATTGTGCCGTCAAGGCTCGTGCTGGGTAAGGTTCAGCCACGTACCCGTCATCGAAAAGATCATCACACACTCGACAACCCGCACACCCTCCCCCTCACACGGCATACCCCTGCCCATCGCACCGATCTTGACAATGAGAGGCACATCCGGGCGCCGCAGGCCGCACGCAGACCTCCTCAAAGCGCCGCGGCTTGGTGAGCATGCGCTGCCGGCCTGGCGGCACAGATGATGTCAATGGGGCAACCACGTGGATTTCGCAATGCGCAGGACACGTGATGTCACCACCTGAAACAGGAGCGCCATGGAGTCGGGGTAGCCACCACACACCTGGGCGGGCAAGGTCGGCGCGAGGGTTGAGACTCCATGTGCAACCTCCAAATGGCATGAGGGTGAACTGGAACTGACGCGAGCCAGGCGGGGTGAGCTGGATCAAATATGATGTTGCAGCAAGTCTATGGAGCGGGCCTGTGCAGCGCTAGCGGCTTGTGTGCCGACAGCACGCCACACGGCTGAAGCTCCTGGCCTCAGGGCCGCGGAGCTGTATGGGTTGCGCCCACCTGCACGCCAAAGATGTCCTCTGAGGGGTGGCGCTTGAGCAGGGCCCACTCGCTGGCCTAGACCCTGCAGCAGGTTGGTGGTCAGCGCCATCTCGCCGAATGTCACCTCGCACCCAAGATCCTTGCACAGCCGCCGGAATGGCAGTTCCCAGCCGATAAAACAACGACGTGAGGATGTCGAGGGGCGGGGCGATGCGTGGTCGACCGCAACAGCGGATGCTGGGGGGGGGGGGGGGGGCTAGGC
>NNCB01000056.1:0-31207 GCA_002317545.1 Scenedesmus quadricauda | reverse complement strand
TTGTGGGGAAGGTCTACCCCGCGATACACTTAACTATTCTATAAAAAAAAAACCTGTTGCAGCGGTTCGAAAAAATCGTCGGGAGCGTTTTCCGACCCGTTGAACATCAAATGTTCGACATGCAGAAGCCGCTACTGAAACCATAGTGTGCCTGTCGCGGTGCCCCCGCGCTACCATACCGATACCCGCGATGACGGCGCCTTGCGGTCCTGCGGTGGGCGCCTGCACGCCGACGGCAGGTACAGGAGCAGTGACACGCTGACATCGTGCGATGAATATCGACGGCGTGGACTGTGCGGCGCGCGGGGACTGGCAAAGCGCCCAGTCTAAAGTCCCCTGAGCCGCCGGTGCGATTGCCCTTGTGGTTTCCAGGCCGAGGCCGCTACAATTATTGCAGCGGTCAATCGGAAATTGGGGGTACGACCCGGTGAAAAGGTACCGGAGCATACGGATTGCATCAATTTTAACGGCTTGGCCGGTAACGGGCATAATTATTTTCTCACAGCTTTTCACTTGAGCACGCCGATGGTAGCATTTCAGAAGTCTTGTATATCCTAGCTTTTAGCATTTGGCGGTGATTAAAATGAGCACGTGATTAGCTGGCACACTTGACAAGCAACCGCGGGCGAGTCACCTGTCTAAGGATTGATGAATGAAATTCTCACGAGAACGGTCAATGTCATGTGTCACCATTCCACTATAAACATGTGTATGGATCCGTGGCAGAATAGGTACAACAGTCAGAAAGGTTTCACGGCGAACCCGGCAAAAAAAGATGGATTTTTCTTCTTTTGCCCGCATGTCGCGCGCTTGCTTCTTGTCAATGAGCTCAGGTCACCGGTACAGCGGCCATGGCTGCTGAACCTGCGTAAATTGCCCGCAGCCGGGGGTGGTGGAACTTGCATGCCGCGCCAAACTTGCACTGGTGCGTCTTCAAGTAAAATGCGCACACGGGCTCGCTCGCGCGGAGGGCGCTGGCGGGCGGCATGTCGCCCGACAAGATTGGCCTCCGGGTGGTCGAAGCGATCGAGCGCGGTGACTATTGGATATTCACCCACCCCGAATGGAAGACGCATGATTGCTGGCCGGGACGCCTCGAAATTCGCCCGGAAGGGCGTCTCGCCGTCGCTTCTCGAACTCGAAGTGACCGAGAGCGTCTTCGTCGACCACCTGCGCTGCTGCAACGCTGCCGCCCGGCGCTGTTGCACGCTCGCTGCCGAGGGGCTTTCAGCCGCTACGATTGTGGCGGCGATGAAGCTGCCGGCGCCAGGGGCTCGGCCATGCCTGCTCGCTCAGCGAGGGCGGCCGCATAGCTGCTTCGCACGTCCGCGCCTCGACTGAGCGGCTGACCGGCTGGGTCTGACACCACCGGTGGCAGCGGCAACCTTCCCCAGGCGAAACCGCGACGGGATTGCGCAACCGGTCACACAGCTCCGCTTGGCATCATACTGCTGCCGCGCGGAATGCAAGCCGCCGCCACGCACGCGCCATTTGGTTACTCGGTGGCCATGTGCGATGGCGAGCTGATGAACCAGCGGCACGATCTCCCTTGGCCTGATGGCCATCCTTGGCTTGTTGATGATCGCGGCGGCGATCAGCGACTTGAAATCCCGCACCATTTCAAACGAACTGAATGCCGCGATGAAAAACCTGAGGGCCGAACGGTTTAAGAAAGGGGCCATCAACTTTCTCTTCACAGGAGATCCGTTTCCGGCTGGATGAAGAAGCGTACCTCATAGGCATTGGTCAAGTGCACGATGGCTGCAAAACCCTGTGGCGCCATGTCCTACGACAGTGCAGCAACCCAAGCTGCTCGGTAGGGGGCTGTCGTGTGCTTCAGGACCCCCACCGAAGCAGCCGTCTGGCACGGGCCCTCATGGTGCGCTGCAGGGCCTCCGGCATCTCCCGGAAATGGTTCGTCTTGTTGCGCACAACGCGCAGCAGGTCGCGCAGGCTGGTGTAGTCGTATCGGCGGTATTTCCCAGGTTGACGATGAGCTCGGCGTCGACAGACGCGGCCCAGTTGGGGGCGGGCCGAGCGCTGCCGGGCGCAAGGACTCGAGAGCGCTGAGAAGGGACTGCTCGGGCTCACGATCCTGCAAACTCCACCCTTGAGTGGGGCGCGATGGGCAGGGGTTGACAGGGTGTGATGAGATTTTGCAAGGGACCTCAGCAAGGGATTTAGCGGGCAGGGCGTCCATGATGAGGTTCATATTTACGGCACGCTCTCGGCGTCATGCCATGAGGAAAACCTGAAAGAGACTTACTTCGGAATCATTCAGCAAGGATCTCGGGGTCAACTGGCGCTTGCCCGAAACGTCGATCGGGCGTTTCACGCTCAATCTCAACGCCGCATATCTCGACAAATTCTTCCTGCAACCCTCGCCACAGGTTCAGGCGCTGCTCGACGCGCGGGCAGACGGGTACGACAGACGCCGGACATCGCCGGCCGCGCTGCCGGGTTCTTGGACAGCATCGCGCCCACGAGGTTGGATGCCTCCGGTGATGAGGACAGCGCAGAGAGGTTGGGCTGGCCGCGCATGATGTTGGTGTCGCGCTCAAAGTTGCCGCCAAAGGGGTGCAGGCCGCCGGTGAGGCAGTAATGCATGACGCAGCCAAGGGAGAAGATGTCCATCGAGCGCGTCTGGCGGACAGCGCCGCCGCTGCGGGCGATGAGCTGCTCTGGAGCTTGCCAGCCGGAGCTGCCGCCTGCAAGATGGAGACGGTGCATGGGTTTCTGAGAGCATTGAGGGCTGCGGAGGGGGCCTAGACTGCTGCTGGCAGCAGGGTGGGCTTTCATGCCTCAGCTCACTTGTTGCCCTGTGCACGTGCCTCACAACAGGACACACTGAAGCACATCACAGCATGTGTACTTGCTATGGACAGGGCGAACCGCTCTTGCATAGTCCCGTTTCCTTTAATCATGCCTCATTGCTGCCACCACCACACCCCTAACCCGGCTCACCTGCGCCGTGGCTCTCGAAAGAGCTCTGCTCCGCGACTAGCTGCTTGCTGAGGCCCATGTCTGACAGCTTGGCACGACAGCTGTCAGTGATGGGCGTTGTGGGGCTTCTGGTCGCGGTGCACAATGACGCGCGCGTGCATCGCCGCCAGGCCAGCACCACGTCGGAGAGCTGCTGCCATTTATTGGGGGTGCGGCCCTCGCGTTTGCCCCAGCCGATCTCGTTCACCAGCGCGGCCTTCGACTGCGGAGGGTTCTCGGTCACGCTCGTTCAGAAAGGTGCGCGGATATGCGGCGACTATGGTGGTGCTCTGGTAAACATGAGGCAAGTCGATGAAGGTGAGATAGTCGGCACCATCGTCGGCAATATCGCGATATTGGCCGTCGGAAGCATGCGAAACAACATGATCGCATTGGTGCGCGCGGAATTGCACGTGATGGCGCTCGCTCACCCGACGATCTGCGCTCGGCGGCGAGTTCGCCACCGAAATGCTGCGGATCGAAGGCGAGATACACGAACTCGCGGGCCAGCCCTTCGCGATCGGCAGCCCCAAGCAGCTCGGCGAAATCCTGTTCGACAATCTGCGCCTGGGTGGGGCAAGGTTGCACAAAGTTGAGACAGGAGTGCACAGCGAGGTGCCGTGAGCCACGGTTCGGTTAAGCTGCTGGCCAGGTGGCACATGAGCGGCAAGCATGGGTATGCAAGCCGACCCAGCTTTCCCCCCACAGCAGTGACGTGGCAGTGCCTAACAGTAGGCTGTGCTGCCCACCTGGATCTCCTTGCGCGCCAGGTCTAAAGCTGCCGCAGCAGCCGCTTCACTGCCACAGGCCGGCCATCCAACACGCCTTCATACACGATGGTGCCTCGAAGAGGCCATGATGCGTGCGGACAAGGTCACGTGGAACCGCCAGACGGGACAGGTATTCGCCGAGGGCAATGTGATGATGGTATGGAGACAAAGCGGGTAGAGGGTCTCTCGCGTTACGAGAACATTCAGGAATTGCTTAACGCCATCAAGGAATTTGTCGACAATCCTGACAACGAGGACAAAACCCTAAGCGCCTTCCTGCAGTCGGTGTCGCTGCTCGCCAACGCCGACGCCAGCCGCCCGATGATGACGGCGCCAGACGCGTCGACAGGCTGCGCGATGTGTCGGAGGACAGGCCCGCGCCATCGCTGGCATTGCCGCGGCGGACGCTATCTGGTTGTGACCTGATGACGACTGCTGCTGCTCGTGCGGCTGCAGTCCCTGCTCCACGGTTTGATTCGGCTGTTGCTGCTGGGGTTGTTGCTGGCTGTCTTCGCGGCCCTGCGCTACAACCTGCTGCTGCTGCTGCTGCTGCCGCTGCTGCTGCTGCGCTGCGCTGCTGCGCGACCGAGCTCCTGCGGCTGCTTCCGCAAAGATGGAGGGACCTGCTGCTCTATCGCACGCTGATCGCTTCGCCCGAACCATGGGCGACGGCACCGGCGATGTTCAAATCGCCGTGGGACTGGACGGTGTCGATGCTCCGCGCGCTGAAGGCGCCCGCGTTCGTCGAGCGGGGCGCCGCGGCTATCGCCGCTTTCCACGTGCAGGGGATCCCGCTGGTGCGAGCCGTTGGCTGCACAAGCACGGCCGCCTGCTTGGACGCCAGCGCTTGCGCTGTAGTACCGCCTCGCGGCTGGGCGATGTAGCCATTGGCGCCGAGCACGATGCCGGCCCCCAGCAGGGTCCAGGCATCGATGGTTTCCGCGAACAGCAGCCAGCCCAGTACGATGACGATCGGCAGCTGCATGAAGCTGATCGGCTGCAGTGCCGAGACCTCGTCCCACCAGCGCAGGGTCCACAGGCAACGCCTACAAGGCGTGAAGAAGGGAACGTAAGCTAAAAGCCAGTACGTAAGCGAATTGGCCTGAGCAAAGGCGAGGAGGCGATGTCATGCAGGCATCTTATCAAGATACAGCTTTTGCAGTGTTGCTGCCGCTGCATCCCCGTTCCAGAAGCGCCAGCCCCCGGCACGACCGCGTTGTTGCCCACCTTCCCGGCCGGCTGCCCAGCGTCCGGCAGCCACGGCAGCGCCGGCGCGCCCTCCCCCCAGCCGACAGCTGGTTCAGCCCCGCGGCAGGTGTGGGCACACCGGCCGCCTAGGCCCTCGGCCACGCCCTCGTCCGAGGGCTCCAGCGGCACCAGGCTGCGCGCGCGCGACGCGTCCTCGTCCTGGTCCAGCAGGGCCCCATAGTCCTCAGCGCGGCAATCCCCGCCGCCATCCTCCAGAGTGTCGCCACCGGCGCCGCGCCGATCCTCGTCCCCGCTGCTCACCCCCGCGCCGGGCCCAAGCGGCGTGAGCAGCCCGAGCGAGCCAGGCAGGGGACGATACCGGCGATTAACAGGAACTTGCGGCCTTCGGGATGAACCGAGGGCCAGTGCCATTTGATACCGCCGCCGGGACGGTTCGAGGATATGATATGGGACATGGGCCGATCTTCTAGGGTGCCGCTTCTGTACTGACAATGAGCACAAGTGCCACCTGCGAGGTTCCCCTTGACGGGGCGCTGACACCGCCCGGCTTGCGCGGGGCCCGTTGAGCAACGAAGGTGCGAGCGCCGAGTCTTGGGGCACCAACAAGTTGGTGGAGGCTGTTTGGGGGGGAGGACGGGAGGGTGGGGAGGGCAGGCAGCGCAGTTAGTGCCGAAGGCGGCAGGCAGGGGCAGCGCTGCTCCTGCGGGTACCCGGCTATTGTGACCAGCTGGCAAGGCGAGCACGACAGCTGGCAGAGCATGGCTGCAGCCCACGAGGGCCAGCGACACACACATTCACAGCGCCCACCCAACCCTTGCACCCTCACTCTCCCTCCCCCACAAACCCCTCTACCTTCATACGCGCACCCACCATCACGAGCAATGCGGCAGTCGAATAGTGGGATATTCACTTCACTGCGTCCGCTACGATAGTTACGATCCAAGTTCTGCGGCTGTTTCATGGTTCAACCACCAGCCGCAGGGCAGATGCAGCAGGCGAGCATAAAAAGTCGATAAGCCGGGCATGGGCGCCGCGTAGGGCGCAAATACGGAGTGAAGGTGGTTGGGGCGATGAAGCTTTGATGCCGTGATACCCGCTGCGACCAAGGCCTTCTCAACCCGGTCGGAGTCGTCACAAAGCAAGGGGTGTATAGCCAAGGCGCGCGTACCGTACCTGGCCTCTCGCCCGGCCGAGCGGGCAGCGATGCCTCGGCCCCAGCGCCGACCGCGCCCTCTAGGAAACTGCGCACGCCCGCTGCGCTGCCGCCCGGCTGCAGCAGGCTCATGCGCGCGAACGTGGCGTTCGACATCTCCGCCTGCGAGTCGACCCGCAGCGACTTGACGATGAAGTCCTGGCGCCCTACCAGCAGCAGGCTCTCCAGGCCCTCGTTGGAGCCAGGCCTGCAGCCGCCGAGGTCGAAACAAGCAGGCCGATAACGATCGCGATGAACGCGACCCAGAAATAGACGGGGGTACCGAGAAAATCGCCCGATAGGGCGGCAAGTAGCGATTCCATCGCCGGACCTTCTCCATGTAATAGGTGGAGTACGCCTCCGACATGCCATTTGCCCACAGCGCCCAGACCAGGCGAGCCTCCCCGACTGGTCAGTGCTGCCGCTGTCAGCGTTGCTAGCTGCTGCCCCGTGTGACGATCAAGAACGAAAACGCGCGAGTCGCGCCGCCCCACGATGGCGGGCCGTCCGCCGTCAGGGACGGTGCCGCCTGCACCAGCTCGGCAGCGACAGAGGTAGGCGCTGCACAAACCTGATTGGCCGCCTCACTAAGATTGAGGGACGAGGACGAGTTGACAGGCTGAAACAGCGAGCAGTTGGTCGGAATACCTGGCGGCCCTCTTGCTGCACGCGCCCCACCTGGAACCGCCTATGCGCCGACCCTGCCGCCCACCCAGCCTGCAGCGCCAGAATACCGGCGGCGACCTTGAGCGCCTGGACCGGGTCCTTCTGGCCGCCGAAATTCGGGGCTAGCCCGTCGATGACCAGCGCAAGGAGGAACACCGTAGCCAGCGTCAGGCCATAGGACAGGATCGCCGACACCAGCGCGCTGGCGATCGGCGGGTGATAGGTCACGCCGAACGCGGTAAATCCGAACACCTGCCCGCCAGCATGCGTCACGATCGCGGTGCCCCGCCGCGGCCGCAGGGATGGCATGGGGAGGACGCTGGCAGGGGCCTGAGCGGCAGGGTATGCAGCGCAGGGGCCGAGCGGGTGGGGTGGACGGGGGCAGCACATGGGATGTGGCGACGAGCAGCATGTTTGCCGCAGGTGGAATGGCCCACGGCGCGCATGCAATCAGCCTTCGCACTCCCCGCACCTGCTCGAGGCCGACAAGCTGCTTGGCTTGTCGGCCGGGCTGGGAGCACCCATCAGCAGGTCTTCGGCCTGCTGGTTCATCGGGAAGCGGGATCGCGCAGAGGCGACACCGCAGAAGCATGACGATGCGGTCGACCGAAGGCGCGCAATGGGGCGACGCCATACACCCTGGCAGACACGGTAAATGGCCGCGAACTGTGTTTGGTTGCCCCCAAGGGCACGTCCGTTGCCGTGCGGATCATCAAGCACTTTCAAGGTGGATGGATCGCGAAAGCTGCGTGACCGGTGGCA
This sequence comes from Scenedesmus quadricauda, assembly GCA_002317545.1. NCBI lineage: Eukaryota > Viridiplantae > Chlorophyta > Chlorophyceae > Sphaeropleales > Scenedesmaceae > Scenedesmus > Scenedesmus quadricauda. The sequence continues at coordinate 23,626 of NNCB01000056.1, read as the reverse complement.
GAGGTGCGCGTGATAAGCATAGCTTGGTAATGTCAATCTTTCATACGCGATCAGGGATCACAGACTAGCAGGTATCGGTGCACTGGCAAGGTCGAAAGGTACGCCGGAAACGGTGGCTAAAGCTAAAGATAGTCATACCGGTAAGTTCCTTGCCTTGGAGCTGTAGCGTTGGGTACATTGGCTGTCTTTTTGGATCTGCGTCCAAACAATTTGCACGGAGCTTGGCCATTCGCCATGTCGCTGCACTCAACATACCCAGACACATGTGTATGATAAGGCTCGGGAGGAACGACATGTTCTTACAAAGTACGTCCTTACAGGGCGGTAATCAATAACAGCGATGGCCAGTTATGCTTCAACTCCGTATCAGACACCGTACAGGTACAAGCTCCGGCGATTACTTCTGTAGTTGGTGGAGAAAGATGCGGACCAGGTGTTATCGCCTTAGCCGCGCAGTCAACCCAGGCGCGACTACAAAATGGTATAGCGCGGCTACCGGCGGCACAGAGCTGGTACAGGCAGCAGTATCACTAGCACAGTAGCACCACGTCTCTATACTAGAGTTCGCCGAGCGATCAGCACTTCAGGAATACTCTCTTAATGAGGACTTGCTCACAACCTACCAAAGGCTTCCTTAGTCTGCCAAACGGGTTGCATAACATGTATGTCTTGCATACATCAAGATGACCTGGTTAATGATCAAAGTGTTTTGATAACATCGTAGCTGCCTTTGAATCATTGAAAGCGGAACTGCCCTCATGCGGGCGTCCAGGTCAGCGATGCCTTGGGATTGAACCCCGAGGACTTCTGAACTCCGCCGAGGCCCGACGAGGGGCTGCCGCCAAGGAATCCTGCGAACCCGCTTATCACGGAATGGAGCCGGAGCTTCTGGTCGAAGAGGCGACCACCCAATGTCAGCTTCAGCTGGTCATCGAACCGATGGATCGGCCTCGCAAATGCTGCAGGGCGCTGCGGCTGGGTGCGTAGCAGGAGGCAACGGACAGGGAGCGGCAGCCAATCAATTGAACCGGCCTACCGGCATCGCGCTGGATAATCTTGGCGGCATATTTGTTACCAACACATACCAAACTGCCGGCTACTGGCGCACAACGGGCTCACTGTAGTTGCCTGCTTCAGCAAAAGCTTATTTTGTGTTGCTTTTGAGGTCAAAATGGCTTTCCTGTGGAACCGTGCTACTTCAGTTCGTGGGTAAGTTTGGTAAACCCATGCACTTTTTCGGCCTGTTCGGCGCTTTGATCTTCCTGGTAGTTAGTTTTATCTTATACCTGGTCATCTGTAAATTCCTTTGGTGGGATACCTATTCTGTATCATCAAGACCACCTTTCTATTGCTTGGCCCTGACCATTCAATTTAATGGGTACCATGTTCTTTCTCGCGGGATTCCTGCAGAGCGCGCATCGGCAGTGCTTGGTTATCCCATTTGTCGTTCTACGATCAACGTGCAGTGATGCATTTCAGTTGTTGCAGCACGGCCTCGGCGAAGGCAAAGCCATGGCGACGCATCGCACATTCAGTTGTCTGTTTGCAAATCATGGGTGACGACGCTCGGCACGTGTAGTGGCAACTCTGCAGCAGGCAAGCTGTTCAGGGATTGCATCGATCGCTTTTCATCGTCGACGCATGCCTCTTTTGCTTTCTCGGATTCGGTAGCGGTCGGTCGGTGGGTCTCGATCCTCGAACCAGCAACGATCAATAGCATGCGCAACAATGAGGTGTGCAGCAGACATGTCTCATGTCAGGAAATGCGATCCGAATCACGTTTTCCGCCATGGCGCAGGCTGCAATATTCATACAGACATTCATCAGTCGAGCCGGATTCGGACAGATATGTTGCCCCGCTGACGTCGATCGCCCCGCTTCAGGCACCGGCTGTATCTGCGGCGCTCCTCTTTCTGCCCATAATGCCCCTGAAATCAGCAAGGCTCCTGTCAGCCACGCACGCATCCGCCCCTCCTGTCCGAGTAACGATTTCAGCCTACCCCTCCATCGCCAGTTGTCAAAAGCTCCGCACTCGAGCCACCAAATGGCCATTGGCGAAACCAGCTCAGTGCGATGCGGCTCGAAGCCGATGAGTCCTCGGGAACGCGTAGTCCTCGATCGATCCGCCACGACGCTCAAGCCAAGCGAGGATGCCGCGGTGCATGCGCGGTTTCGGCGCTGCAAGATGTCTGCCAAGGACACCGCAACCATCCAGGTCAGTGGGGGCTAGCTGCCGTCAAGCTTGGGTTTCATCTATCCCACTACCGCGGGAAGGGCGGCAGTGATTGTACCGGAAGGCATAATCTTTCAAAGTGCAGGGGCTTACAAGGAATTGAGAAAGCTACTGGTGGAAAAGAATTATTGAATTAGGCGGATAGTAAATTTCTATTTGTCATCGGAAATGGCGGGTGCCTTGGACAACCCAGTCAACAGTTGTCACGCCTCAACATATATTGCCCTTGCACGCAACTTCGTTATATTAGTTGCGTGACAGGTTTTCATCAGCACATGCTGCTTGGTCAAACTGAATGCTCTCGCCCTCAAACTCTGCACTTGACCCAGGTCCTGATTTGGAAGCGCAGGTCCGCCGCTCCCAAAGCTGGCGGATCTATCAGCAGCTTCCCTGACCGCTTGCCTGGAAATGTGGCGGCCCTCCTCGTGCGAGGAGACAGCCGCTGCCCAGCAGCTTTCCGGCGCAGCGCGTCGCAGATGCAGTTGAGCCGCGACGGCCAAGGCAAAGACCCTGGCCTCTCTGGCAGAGCTTGGTCCGCCACAACCGGCCTGACCGTACCCCTGCCCGTCCACAGCGCTCGACGCGCGCATGAAGCCGCTGCTTGCGCAAGACGACAAGCGCGCTCCTGCGGCGGCCCGACCTAGGGCGCTGTCGGTGCTGGTGCACAGCTGGGGCCTCGCAGGCCGCGGTCACGAGGATCGACAGCTGCTCTGATGGTGGCAGGCTCGGTACAAGATCACTTGCCGCGCGCACGCTTGGCGCTCGGGTGCCTCGCGGCGTGAGCAGCGGTCGGCCGGATCTGCTGCGCCAAGAGTCCCCGAAAGGGCGGGCGCGGCAGCACTCCCAGCCATGCAGGCAGCCACGCGGACCCAGCGGCCTGCACCCTGTACGCCGCACCGGTCGCCGACCTTCACATCGAGCCGCTGGCAATGGAGGAGGGCTGCTCAGCCATGCCATGATCTGTGAATGTGCTGGCGGGTGTGGCCGCGGCGTGCGCCTGCCTGCACAGATCCAGGTGGGCCTTTGAAGTAGTGCTGGGTGTTGGTTATGACTGGCTGAGACCAATGCTGGTGGAAGCTTTCGTCCCATGAACATTTGAAAGCCCGGGTCTTGCCTTCACGCTGCTGGCTTTTCTGCTGGTCCTCGGCCCGCTCGTGTTCGTCCACGAATATGGCCATTACATCGTCGGGCGCTGGTGCGGGGTGAAGTCGGAAACCTTTTCGATCGGCTTTGGCCGCAAGATTGTCAGCTGGACCGACAAGCGCGGCACCGAATGGAAGATCGGCTGGCTGCCGTTGGGCGGCTATGTCCAGTTCGCGGGCGACCGCGATGCGGTCAGCCAACCCGACGCCGATTGGCAATCCATCTGCCTGCAACAGGACGATTCTGGACGTGTCGAGGCGGTGGTCCTGCTCCGTTCCTGCAGCCTTGCCGATACAAGTCGCGGCCTTGCAAGTTCAGGCCCAGCCATCAGGATGAGCTTGCGCCGGTAGCCTCAAAAGATATTGTGGTAGCGTGCACGTGGTGTGCACAGCGCCGGGTAGTGGCCCAACCGGGGGAATGGATTGTCATCGTGTGCAAGAGGAAGCTGTCTTCGTTGGTCCTGGAAAATTCGATTTCCACCCAAGACCATAATCACCCAAGGAGCCTGATCACCTGAACTGGTGCGATTCCGCGCCTCATTTGGTGCCTGCAGGCTCCCTCTCGGCGTGCTCCACGCGTGCTAGACGACACTATAACAGACGCGGCCAGCAGCGCTGCGCAGCGCCGTTGCGGTCAGTTGCGCGCGGCTTCTACGGCCAGCGACGCCTGCCCGGGCGCCTGGGCGCCCTCAGGCAGTCGTCTCGCGCCTCCATTTCGGTGGGAACGACGCCGAAGCGGCGCGCGAAGGCGCGGGTAAAGCTCGCTGCTGGTAGAGACATTGTAGCAGACTGGCAGATGCTCGATATCGACGAGGTTGCAAGCTTGCAGCGAGGAGCTGCGCGCACTGCAGCCCCGCTCTCTCACCGCCTCGGCGACGCTGCATTGATAAAGCTCGCGAAACACATGTAGACACGCTGATTCCCTTGATGCCAGATCCATCTGTGTGATCACGTACCACGCACATCCTCCGCGCCAGCATCCACGCGGTGAGCGCGATACACGCTCGCGCTTCCCTGCCCCAGCCAGCCCCTCGGTGAACAGGCCGGGGATATCGAGCAGGAAGGTGCGCGCATGTCCGGCAAGTAGGCGAGCCACGTCGGTGTCGTCATCGCGCGCAGCTGCGTCTTCAGCAATTCGTCGTCGGGCCGCGGCGAATCGAACGCGATATCGATGCCGATCGCCGCCGCCGCCCGCCGGTCGCATGCCGGCTGGCAATAGCGCGGCAGCTGGCAGTCGGCGGGAACGGATGAAGAAAGACGCCGCAAAGCAGCCCGCGGCGGACGTGGCCGCGGCCCAGGCCGCCGAGGCGGCGGCCGCGGAGGCCGTGGCGCAGGTGCTGCTGCTCCTGAAGGCCGTGGCCCAGCCGCCGACACAGCATCAGCTCGCCGCTATCCTCGAAGTAGAGGGTGCCGGCCTGCTCAGTCACTCGGTGCAGCCGGGCTCCTAGTTCCACGCAGCCCCGTGCTCAGTCCGGACCTGGCCGAACAGCCGGTTGCGCACACCACAGGACCTGTTCCAGTTCACCGCGTTGTACGACACCTACTGGAAGGCGGATTGGAGCCTGTGGCTTGGAGCGCAGGGGCTGGAGATTCCGCCCAGGTGGCGAGGCCTTTACTTCACTCTGTACACCATGGCAGTGGATGCCGCTGTGGCGGGGCAGGGCGTGCTGATGGGCCATGCGCGCGTGATCCCGAGCTCCCAGAGCTCACACCCGCGGCCGCCGCGGCGGCTCTGGAGGACAGATGGTGCGGCTTGGTGCGCGGGTCGGCGGCGGGCCAGGGGATGCAGCCGAAGGGCGAGCGCGTGCTGGCGGCGCCGATGGCGTGGGTTGTGCCAGTGCTGGACGCGGCCAAGGCGGCTATGCGGTCACCCGAGTGAGCAGTGGCGGATGCCTTCCTGCTAATGTTTCATATCATTGATAATTTGTGCGTTTTGTATATGATCAGGCGCAATTTGTTGTCCTTGGGGTCCGATCATGGGTACGCATGCATGCCCTCAGATTGCCAGAGAATCATGCTTTGAGCCTATCTGCGACCTATCTCGCCAGCTGCCAGTAAAGACGGTCCCAAAACGCTCGCCGACCTGATCGCCTTCAACAAGGCGCACCCCGAAGAACTGCGCTGGTTCGACCAGGCACTGTTCGAACTGGCAGAGAGCAAGGCTGGACTGGACAGCTCGGCCTATGTCGAGGCGAAAGCCAAGGCCGCGCGGCTCGCTGGGCCGGAGGGGATCGACCGTCTGCTTGCCGCCGACAAGCTCGACGGGCGCGCTGATCGCGGAGTCAACGGATCCCGCTGGTACGCATCGCGCGGCAGAGGGTTTCCATCGAGCGAAGAATAATGCGGCGGAGGCAGAGGCAGGTCATGACAGTCAGCCATGAGCGTGCCGACGCGGCGATCGACTCCGAAGCTGCCGCGCACCGGCTGGCGGCGATCGTCGAATCCTCGGACGATGCGATCATCAGCAAGAATCTCGATGGAATCGTGACGAGCTGGAATGGGCGGCGGAGAGCTTTGGCGGAGGTCTGCAAGCTGCCTGGCGCTATGGGCGCGGCAGAAATCGCGGATGCGGCGTGGGGGGTGGTGCTGTTGGGCTTTCGGAGCCGTCAGCCGCTGGCGGTCCATCGAAGCCAGGCTCTGGGCAGCAGCCGCCGCAAAGGCCCTCTCCACCAACGGCGCTCGGCGCTGCAGCAGCTGGGATCGATAGTCGCGGCGCCTGCTTGGAGCGCTCGCGGCACTGGGGGCGCAGCAGCCGGCAGGGCTGGCGGGTGAATGGTCGAGGGCGCACGTCGCGGCGTCTCAGCTGGGGGAGTACACAGACGAGGAGCTGGTGCGCGTGGCTGCTGCTGGGGCGGTCCTACCTGACGCTCGAGTCTTTGGGGCCCTCCGGCTGCGCGCTGCAGGCGATGCTGCAGTTGGCGCTGATCGTCCAGAAGCGATGCTGCGACTTTGATGTCAGACATATACTTACCCCTCAACTAAAGTCCGCAGCACACTGCGTGTCTGCCGAGCCATTGTCCTTGCTGCTGCCTATACATGCGCATTTTGAAACCTCGACTAGCTGGCCATGCGGACACCCACCCACACCCTTACCGTACACTGCACACACCTGACCAGGTGTACCTCCTCGTGGCCCTTGACCGCCACTTCAAGGACAGCCCCTGGATGAGCGGCTGGCGCAGATGGCGTTCGGGGAGCTGCTGAAGCGGGAGCGGCGCCACGGCTGGTGGTGGAGGCACTGGACGCCCTGAAGGTGCAGCTTCCTGGCAACAGACCCTTCCGGTGCGCAGCAGGGCGTGCGCAGTCCAGCTTTCGCCCTTCGCTCCACACCTGTACGCACACCTGTAATCAAGCCGCAAGGACAGGCAAGGACAGTGTGTGCAGGCGCTCTCCCGTGTTGAGCATCCGAGTGCAGCGAGTTGGCAAGACGCAGGAACATCAAAAATCCAGGTGGCGTGCCTGCTGGTTCTTGCATCGACATCATGATCGCTGGCCCGAACATGCCACCCAGGTTTGTCACTTCCTGCCACAGGCGACAGCAGCAGCCGAGATGCTGCTGCGGTAGGCGGCCGTCACCAGTAGCGACAACAGCGGGCTGCGCCTGCCAGAGCTCCAGCGCGTGGCTGACGCCGCGGCACATTGGGGCGCAGAGGCAGCGCCGCCGGCATCAGCGCAGCGCAGGGCTTGGGGAACGGCCCCGCCCTCGCGCTGTTGCGGGCGGCCTCGCGGCAGGCAGCTCATTTGACGCTGTCGCAGCTGCTTGGCGATGACGCCTGCCGTGAAGCAGAGGACATTTGTCGTAATAGCTGTCGTTCCATTCGAGCGCGACGTCGATGCCGATGCCGTCGCGCTCGCTGCTGATCGCGATCGGATCGGGCAGCAGCGCATTCTTGTTGCGGTCGAGATATTTGACGAACGCGGCGATGCCGCCCTCGTAGAACAGATCATGGCTGACATGCTCGGCATGGCGCGCGTCGACGAGCTTGATGCGCACCCCCAGAGGAAGGCGAGTTCGCGGTAGCGATGCTCGAGCTTTTCGAAATCGAACTCGGTGACGATTTCTAACGGTCTCGGTCAGACGCTCTGCAATCGCGCCATGAAGTCACGCGCGTGCCCTTCCTTGGCGGCCGGGGCGGGCGCCCGCACCACCCATCGCAGCCGCGCCGCAGCCGCAGCCGAACCCGATCCTGCAGTGCTGTGGAAGCGAGCTGGTGGAGCCCGCTGGCGCATGGTGGCGGTTCGGCGCGGCTGTTGACCGCGCGGCTGCCTTGCCGCTGGGGATTGAGGATGGGCAGACACGGCTCAGCAGCGATCATGGGGCTGCTCACGCACCTGTCGCCGCTGTCGGCGTCGGCGGCGGCGCAGGAGGTCGAGCCCTCGACGCATTTCAGATGCAGGTGAAGGGCGCCTGACAGATGCAGCAGCACCGACACCGTGGATTCGGCGCTCGCGCTCGGCGAAGCGGTGCGCGAAGGCGCCGGCGACAAGCGCGGCATGCCGCGGCACGCGAGGCGTGGGCCACGCGCCGATGGACGAAACGCTGACGCGCTGCGGCCGCATTTCTGAGGCGCCCGCACTGCGTGCTACAAATCCGGCCTCTCGCAGCCGCGGCTGGCACGGGATGGACAGCGTAGAACAGATTGGCAGCGGGCTCACGGCGGCCTGGTTGTCAGACCTGGAGTCGGCGCAGCCAACTGCCGGCGACGGCGGCTGCGGCGGCGGCGGCGGAGACAGCGGCGAGGGCGGCCGCCGCACTCGAGCCTGCATCCAAGCCATGTGGAGCTGGCTTCTGACGAGGCAGCTGCCCTGCAGCACTTCGTTCGCGTGGCGTCGCACAGGCGCCGCGGGAAGCCTTGCCCTCCGGGAACGGCGGCCCTGTTGATGGTGGGGCATGGGCCGCCGGCGGCCGAGGCGCGCACTGGCTGGGCTGCGGCACCGCCGGTGTGGGCGCAGCGCATGCCGCTGCCGGCAATCAAGGTGCGACGAATGGGCGCACTGGACGCTGGCCTGGTTTCGGTTGGTTGCCGTCCATTCCAGAAGGTCGCCATTGCGTTGGATAACCTGAGTGCGGGCATCTCTCCTGGTGATGCCAGGCGCAGACATCCCATATGCATGTCATAATACCTCTAAACAATTCTCAAAAGATTCTCTATCCACCTTTAATGGCAGATAAATAGGTCCATACAATAAAAAAGAGAGCAAGGGTATCCTGAACCACAGGTACATCAATCCATTTCCATCAGCAGTCCCTTTCTGGTAGTCTATATGCTTCATGGCCGCATAAATATTTGCAGGCAGTCCACCTGCTGAGCTACCACGAGCATGGGCCCATGCCAGCGGCAGCGTTCGCGACATGTCAGCCGGCAGCAAGCAACACGATGGCGCCGCCACCGACAACGACAACAGCAGCCTGCGTGCCGCGCTCACCACGCTTCAGGCGCGGCTGCCGGCCGTGGACGGCGACAGCAATGCCGAGGAGGCGCGGCTCATTGTCAGCCTGCTGGGCTACTGCGTGAGGGTGGGCCAACTGGTGGACCACGGGTGAGCGTGCATTTGGGGCGCCTTGAGGGCTGAATGCTTGCGGGAAGCACTCACATGCATGATACCAAGCAGCACATTCTCGGGTTTTCATCGGTTCCAGTTTCACAAGCAGGCTCGCGTGCAGCGGGTGTTTACATCACTCATTTTGAGTCAGCGCACATAGTCGTGCTCGCCGTGACTGATCAATCCGACAGATGGCATGTGTGGAGATTGCGTGCCTGCTCCCCGCACCACACCTTCTTGCCGTAGGTGGCTGTCGCGCGCTCGGCCAGCATCGAGCGCAGCGCGTGCGCTCTTGCGCTCAGCACGCCGTCGGGCTGGTGCGGGATCTCTGGTGTTTGTACGGCCACCAGGGCGTGATGCCAGTGCCAGCGCCGCTGCCGGCAGGCCTGCTCACATCCCTCGCCGAACTCGCCGCAGCACCGTCGTGCTGCACCGGCTGTCGTGCCGTGGCTGAGCATCGTCGCGGCCCTTCGATTCGAACGATCTGCCGCTCACCTTGCTGCTGGCGCGGCAAACATCAGGCAGCGGCGCACCTGGTCGCGGGCGGAGGGTGTCGCGCTAGCGCGGCGTCACAGTCGGGCACCATGCCTGCCGGCCTAATGGCGCTCAGCGCGCCGGTGATCACCGGGCCAACGCGACCGAATGCGAGCGGCATCCGTACAGCTTCCGACGCCAGCGGCGGGAGCGGTTAGGCCGCCTTCATCCACACGACGAGCGCGAAGCGCGTCGTAAACACACGCTGGGGTCGCTCCTTCGCTTCGTGAAAACATCAACGCGGCGACACTCAATCTGTTATACTCTGGGACGCCTGTCTCAATGGCAATACAAAAATGTGGTGATTGCAGGTTGCTCACCGCGCACCACGGGTTGCCACTCATGCGGCGCCTACGCAGGTCCTGGCATTGGCAGGCGCCTTCAGCGCAGGTGGCGCCCTCAGCGGTGAACCCTCGGCCGACGCAGTGCTGCGCCTCGCGCTCGCTGCTCTGCCGCTGCACACGGCTGCCGAACTCGAGGCCCAGAGGCATGGGCGCTGCTGAGGTGGGCACTGTTGCAGTCCCACAGCGTCACATTGTTGCAGTCTGCGCGTTCCAGGCTCTAGGTACCCATCTGAGAGTGTGAAATGTCGATGGCCTGCGACGTGCCTGCGCGCATCCTGACCAAGCGACGGTCTCGGACGTGTGCCAACTGACCGACCTGATCGCACAACCCTCCGCGCGCAGGCACAGCTGCGGCTGGGCTCACCCCCCACTACAGCTTCAACCGCGTCCCCGACTGCGCCGCGCTGCTGCGCCGCCTGGTCACAGACGACGCCTGGGATTCCAGCATCGGACGCCACCAATGGTGCGCAGTTCGAGCACGACATCTCGATCCAGGTGGCCGCGGCTGCATGCGGGCGACGAGGGCCTGGCCCGCCGGCGCTGGCGCTCGCACGCTGATACGACGAGCGCCGCTTTGCGTCGCTGGAACTGCCCTGGCTGGGACGCGTGGTGGAGGGCTGCGCGGCGCGCTGCGGCAGCGGCGCAGACGGTGGGGGCGAGCGCCTGATGGGCGCGAGTAAGGAAGGTCATTAAAGAGAAGGGCCTTTCCCCGACAGAGCTGACGATTGTGCGGAGAGTGCGTCGGGATTTCCGACTCGCCACAGAACAGTTCTTTCGGCCAGTTGATCTTTTCGCGCGTGGCGACGCGTTCACAGCCCGGTGCGGAGGCGAGCAGCTGGCGCTCGCTCGGCCATGCGCAAGCTGTTGTTCTTCTTAGACCTGTCTCGCCCGCACCTGACGCGCTGGTGTGCAACCCCAACTCACCACCACTGCTACGCATCACACAACCACACAGTACCTCAAAGCCGTCTCCGGCTGTCCCACCTGCGCCACATGACGGCGGCCGTCCTGGCTTGCGGCCGCAGCAGCGACGACAATGCTGCCACGTACGGTCGCCTTGGCGACAATGCGACCTCGCTTGCAGACTTGGAAAGCGAGTTGGTTGCAGCGGCAGTTCGCGCCGCTGGCGGCTTGACGCACGCTTCGCTTTGGAGGCAGTGGTACTGGCCGTGGGCGGGCAAGCAGCCGGCTGATGGGGATGACGGCTCAAGCGGCGCCGAGCTTCGCGCCCTAGAGGTCGAGCGGCCCCGCCACGGGCATTCGAGTGAGTTTCAGGCGGCGGCGCGCGACCCTCAGCAGGCGGCGCGCGCCCACGTCAGCCGCTGGCCGGGGCCGCCCGCCGCACTGCTCACGATGTCCAGTGCGCTGCGAGCCGCCGAGCTCCCGGCGGCACCCTTCAGCACTGCATGCCTGGCCGTGAGCGTGGGGAACGCAGCCGGGCTCAAGGCGGTTGCCGGCGGGGCGCTGTCGCGCCTGTGGGGGCGCTAAGCAGTGAGCTAGCAGAGGCGTGCAGGACGCAGGCCGAGGCTTCCATGGCGGCGTTCCAGGAGGGTGCTGCCTTCGTGGAGCGTGGCATGTTGGGGGCGCTCGCCGCGTCCTGGATGCAGGCCGTGCGCAGCCTGCGCGAGAGGGGTGCGCCGATGGCGGCGCTGCCGCTCGCGAGGCGCGTTGAGCGGCGGGCTGCTGCATCAAAGCGCCCTGGCACTCTCGACGCGGGCGCAATGGGAAGCCTTGTGCGACGGTTGCGGCAAATGCTGCCTCCACAAGCTGGAGGATGAGGACACGGGCCGCATCTATCCGACCAATGTCGCGTGCCGCCTGCTCGACCTTTCGACCGCGCGCTGCGGCGATTACAAGCATCGCCGTCGCCATGTCCCCGATTGCCTGACGCTGACCAAGGCGAAGCGCCGACACGATGGCGAGGGTGGGGCGACTGGCAGAGGGCGCGGTGCGCGCCGCGGAGAAGGCCCAGCAGCTCACCCTGGTCCTGCCGGACGCAGCGGCGTGGCGAACGGCCCTGGAGAGCGCGCGGCGACGTGAGCACGCGCCGTTCGGGGACGTCGACATAATTGGCCTGATAAGCGAGCGTGACGCGATATTCGATGTCGGGCGGTTTGAAGGCGGTCGATCCCTTGATCAGCGCCGCGCCGACGATGAAGGTCTGGGCAAAGACAAAGCTGCGGTCCTTGCCGAACACGTCGAGGCTGCCCGGGCGTTCGGTCGTCTGGACCCGGCGAGGGGATCGGAAAGGTGCGCGGTTCGAACACCGTGTCGGACACCGCATTGGCGAGCGATGATGCTCGGCGGACGGCTGAGTCCGCTGACGATGAACGAGGCCGAGACGGGGAATCGCAAGCGCGAAGCCTATTGGTGGGAGGCCGACAAGCCCTGATAAGAGGACGAAATCCAGCGGCGGATCGCCTTTTTGTGACGAGAGGGTTGCAAGACGTCCGGACCGCCGCTAGGGAGCGTCTCCTCTCAGCGAGGAGAGTTGGCTGAGTGGTCGAAAGCGTCGCACTCGAAATGCGAAGTGCCGGCAACGGCGGGGTTCGAGGCTATTAATGCTGCCATCATGCATATAGGGTGCCGTAAGCGCGACTATTAGGCAAGGACTGTAATTGCCGTTGCGTGCGTCAGAAGCCCTCTTGGGCGTTGTCAAGCCCTTTTCCCATGTGATTGTGCCCTGCCCATATGGCTTAAGAGAGCTCTCCCTCCCCTGCCTTGTTGCACCGTCGCCAGACTTGCCGCTTGATGGTGAGCCCTGCTGGTTCGAACCAGCGCCACCCTCCATCCCTAAAACACCCGCGTGGATGCCCGCAGTCTTGGAGCGCTGATCATGGTCTCAGGCGCGCAACCAGCAGCAGCAACGTGGTCGCTGCGTCCAGGGACAAGGGCTTACGCTCCAAGGCCCACACCAGCAAGGGGGGCGGCAGGGGCGGTGGAAGGGGACCGGCGCCTCTCGCAGCGGCAGCGCAAAGGGCGGTGGCGCGCATGCGGCAGCTGTCTGAGGGCCCGCGGCGACTGGTGGTGCTGCTGCAGCTACTGGCAATGCAGCAGATCACCGAGGAGGTCGCCGTTGCCAGCGGCCTTGCCGGCGAGGTCACGCACAGGCCGGTGGTTGAGATGTCGCGCGCCGATGTCCTGGTGTCTTTGACAGAGCAGGACAGCAGCGGCGCGGAGCTGCTGCAGCGTGCATGTGCAGAGGGATGGTTGAAGGCGTGACGCAAGGCTGCCATCAATTTTGCTTGCTGTACAGGGGATCCGCAGTAGCGTGTCTGATTTATGTGTGGAAGACTCGATGAGTACATGAATATTTGCCATATATTGGCTATGCTTTTATACGTATAAAAGCCGATCAGCACTTGCGGAAGGATGCGGTGGATGAAATCTTTTGTACATTTGGTATGAAGCTACATCTAACGCGTTTCGCCATTGGATTGCGATAGTCACCCAACCCTGCAATTTCAAGGCTCTTGTGCCTGATAATACCGGAGTCATTGTACCGTAAAAACACCTGGCTAATGCGAAATCTGAAAACTGTGCCGATACACCCGATGAGCATAAAATCTGATGTACTTATTATGCCTTAGCCACATGATATGGTATGGTCAAATAATGAATAATCAACCTTTGCCAATGGTGGGTACATCATCTGTATTAACAGCCTAATGGCAACGGTACTGTAGTGCCTACGGATAAGCATTTGTACGAAACAAAGAAACTCACATTGTGCATGCTAGCTTGTCTCGGCAATCGCCGTCGCTGCATGGGATAACTGCTCTCCCAACGGCCTAGAACCCTTTGCCGTGTTGGTCCGAAACGGAACGGATCGCCTGCCTTCAGGTTGGTCACGCTGCTCCAGTTGGCTCGTGCGACTGCACAAGTCGCCGCACCAAAAGCTGGTTTCCAGCGAAACGCAGCCGCAGCCCGGCTGTACGTTAGGCAGATGATGCCAGCTGCGTTGCAGCGTTGATGGCCCCCCTACAGCTTCTGCTCGCAACGCCACCCCTGACCGCAGCAGCGGGACCCTGGCTGCCGACAGTCGATGCACGCAGCTGTGCAGTGACGAGAGCGCGCAGCTGCAGCAGCAGATGAGCCATGGTTTGAGGCCATCTGCATCGCGCAGCTGCGTGGGCACAGGGGGCGGCAGCATGGGAACGATGTGGGCGGGCTTGCGAATGCGAGGGCTTTGATTTGCCCGCATGGGCGCAGCTGGCCTGCAGCATGTGAAGGAATGGGGCATGCGAAGATGAGCTACGTCATCGGCGTGATCTGAGGATGGTGCGCAGGGATTAACTTGCACTCCCAACGCTGCACCCACCTTGCATTTACCAGGCAGTCATGCAGCGCGACCAGCCGCTCAACCCCCAGCACCACTGGGCGCTCGTCCACCAGCTGCGCATCCTCCGCAACAACCTGCACGAACCGCGGCACAGCCAGCTCGTTTCGTCTCGCAGTGCTCGCAATCGCGCTGGGGGTCGCCTTCGGCGCCGCGGTAATTTTTGACGTATCGTTCGCGCTCGGTGCGTTCTTTGCCGGGATGATCCTTGGCGAAACGCAATTGAGCCGCCGCGCGGCCGGAGACTCGGCTGCGCCAGCGGTGCGTGCTTCCTCGAGCTCGTTGCATGTTGGTCGACCTGTGCATTCGAAGCTGCCGGCATCCTCAAGCTGCATCCAGCCTGTCATCGTCGCCATCCTCAGCGCTCAGCAACCGCAATATCTGCAAGTTTGAAGGCAGGGCGATGCTGCAAGGGCTCACTCGCGCCAGTGCACCAAGCGCCGGCGTCTCGGCCATCCACTATGTACGGCCGCCCTGGCAATGCAGGAGATGTATAGCCCAAATCACAATGCAACGATCCTTAAACTACCTTGCCCAGTTTTTCCTGGTCCTTTTAGCCTTGGTAGGCATGCAGTAACGCCTGCACAAAAGTTTACTTGAGATCCAAGATACCTCAACCGATACGACGATCTGTATCACGGGCATTGCGTCTTGATCAAGACACACAGATCACCTTTGCACGCATGACTGCAAATAATGCCACTCGTCCAACATCCAGCAAACACGGCTTAAAAAGGAGCGCACTCACGCAAAAAGCCCCCGCTTTCTATGGAGCGCGTTGATCGGCGCTGATCTGTCGACATGGCAGCAAGCGCTCTTTGGTATAAAGACTCCTGATATACAATATGAAGTTCTGCCTGAGCGGCTGGGCATGTTACCGGATCATGAAGGGCGAACTCATGGTATGCCCTGGGGACCGCATGCACTGCAGGTGCTGACAAACAAGCTCAGCGTGCAGCTCCCCGCCAACGCAGGCAGAGCACTGGCAGTGAATCATCTCCAGGCGTCCGTACCGGCCGCAGCCGGGCCGTACAGGCCGGGCAGCCACGGCAAGCACACCAGCAGGAATGATTCCAGCCATTGATCGGCTATTGGCGCGTAGGCTGCCGAGGACGACGATGGCGGTGGCGGCACCGATGCCCGCATCACCGCCGACGTGCAGCCGGGCACCTACACCGTGGTGGCGAAGAGCTCATTCGGCAACTGGTGCCAGCGGCTGCACCGCGACCCCGCCGTGCTCTTCTCCGGCTACCGCATCCCGCACCCTCTGGAGCCGCGCATGCTGATCAAGGTGCAGACCATCGGCGCGTCCGCCGGGGCGAAGCGCGAGGGCGCGAACGACCGCAGGACGCGTTCACCGATGCGGTGAAGGCGCTGCAGGGGGAGTATGCAGAGCTGAGGTCCAAGATGGCGGACGCGCTTGCTGTCAAGGAGATGGAGGGAGGCGGCGGAGGCGGCGGCAGCAGTGGCGGCGGTGGCGGCGGCGGATACTGATATTCGATCCAACTGCTTTCGCTTGTGATTCTACCGTTTGTTCGGAAAATAGTGGTTTAGGCGGCTGGTTCGGTTTTGTAATTTGCACGAAGATTCTTTCGATGAGCTTGCTCGTGAAGAAATGGCCACATAATCAACCCACAATGCGCGCTGCGACATGCATGGTTCCTGCGGAAGCTGCTCGGCGGCCTGAAGGCCTTTACGACGCACGAGAGGTGCCATGAAGGCAGGGTTGGGCCACGCAGCAATGGCTCCAGCACAGCGCGCACAAGAGTGTGGTGCAACAAAGTGCAGATGCAGGGTTGGGTGGGATCGAGCATGGTGAATGCCAGGAGGCAGGTTCAGATGGATATCCACACACAAGGCATCAGCAGCAAGTCCCCATCACACACACACACACACACACACACACACACCGTCAACCACAGTTGCACTGCGGTGGTTGCCTGCGGTGGCAGCAAGGACTGGACGCTTTCGCGCGGAGGGTGGGTGAGCTTGTGAGGAGCCGGCCGGCCACCAGAGACGATCCGAACCACTGGTGGTCGGCGGACCCAAGTAGCGCTTCCTCCTTGCGCCCGCATGAGATTGGTGGGGCAGCATGCAGGCACAGCTCCACTGACCTCATCGACACCTTGTGAGCCTTCAGATGTGATTTGCAGTCCTCATCCTCCTTCATGTCGCGGCACTAGCGCTGGTCCTGCTGCGCACGACAGGCTGCTCCGCCTGAAAGCGTCCGCGCAGCTGCCTGCTCCGGCCGCAATAGGCTCCGGCGCGGCGCAAGGCACTTTCGGTGCACCCACAAAGATTGAACTGGTGGCTGCAATGGATGCGCTGTCAACACATGACTGTCTGCCTCCTGCCGCCCAGCCATACGTGTTGCTCATTTGATTCGCACTTTTATTGCTGATTGTGAGGTTTCTGTGAAACGAATCATTGCTAGTTACTTTGACTGGCAGGCATCAGCCGCGCCTCGGAGCATCAAGGCGCTCCACCAGCCGGCTTATGCTCATGTGCAGCCGGTCCTCTGCCGCTCGCACCGTTGCCTCAACCCTTTCCACAGTCCAGAGGGCATTGTAGTAGGCCCCTGTAGCATCACCGTGTGCGCCGCTGATGCTCCAAAGCTCCTGCTGCCGCGAGTTCTTGCAGCTCGCAGCTGATTGCCTTGACCCAATATCTGACTGCCGGTGCTGGTGATGCTCTTACTGCTGCAGCACAACACCTTTAGCCACTG
Source organism: Scenedesmus quadricauda (assembly GCA_002317545.1). Classification (NCBI taxonomy): domain Eukaryota; kingdom Viridiplantae; phylum Chlorophyta; class Chlorophyceae; order Sphaeropleales; family Scenedesmaceae; genus Scenedesmus; species Scenedesmus quadricauda. The sequence goes on along the minus strand of NNCB01000056.1, from coordinate 6,765 downwards.
CTGCAGCGAATGCTTGGACTTCAGGGCAGTGCCGTCGCCGAGCCCTGTAGCTGGACTGCAGCAGCTTCAATGACTCCGGAAGGGGTGCCGCTTCGTTACCCGCAATGCCGCTACCTGCAGCAAGGTGCGGGTATTGGTCTAAATGCAGGCGATCACCTGAGACACGAGGCGAATGCCGCGACGCAGGGACTCAACTGCCCCTCAACAGAGCAACGCACCTGCAGCATGCTTCACCAGGAGCCGCAGCTCGTCCAGTTGTGAGTGAAGCGCGCCGACGGAGGCAGGAGGTGCGCAACGGCCATCTGGCACGCCTCCCTCAGACTCTTGACCCTGATCCCGCTGCGGCCCTGCTGCTCCTGCTGCTGCTGTGGCTGCTGTGGCTGCGGCTGCCCCTGCACCACTGCTTCCAGGTGCTCCAGCCGCAGCAACCCTTGTCTACCGCGACACATCTGGAGCGCATGACACACACCCCGGCGCACCGGGATGACGAACTGAACATGTGCCCCGTGGCGCTGGGCTCAGCAGCGGGTCGCCGCGCGACGTGCCGATGTATTGCGGCTCCCGGTCGTCGCCCTGAGCACGCAGCTCGATGAGCCGCGCGCTTGCGCGCCGGTTGACCGCAGTCCACGACACCTGCTGCGTCGCCTCGAGTACGAGCTCGCAGGCGCTCGCTTGTGTCACGAGAATTTAGATGCCGCTCAGACCCTCGGCGATTGCCGGGATACCAGTTCTGGACGGTCGAATATTTGATCTCTGCATCGTCGAGCGGCAGATTGATTGTGTATTGCAGCGCCATCGCAGTCTATGGGATTGTACCTAACCTGGGAACACCTTGGGAATGGAGGAAATGCGCTGCATGCTGACCGGTATCTGCTTATATGAGGTTTTGCCAGCATTGCAGTTCCGCAGCAGATTCTCGGCACCTGCCTGCCGCATGTCACATCCGGGAGCCTTCGAGGTTTCGCAGTCATTCCAGCTGGTTTGCGGGCTTCCGCGACCTGGCCACCCACGGAGTAACTTGACCGGCACGAGCTGTTCGCCTAGCAGTATCCCGGCGAGGCCGACGAGCGCGACGACCGGAGGGGCGGGAGAACGGACCCCGATGAGGCCGTAGACGAGACCGGCGAGCAATCCGGCGCCCCAGCGAGATCAGGTAGATTTTCATCGGTCCGTCCTCCCGTCTTTGCTTCAGCCGCGCACGAAAGCGAGCAGGTCGGCGTTGAGGATGTCGCGCTGTGCCTGCAGCAGTCATTTCCCGGGGGCCGCGGTTGCGCCACCACTGACGCACATGCTGCTGCTTCGCCGCTTGCTGCGACCTTGCTGCTGCAGGTGTTTGTCAACGACCAGCCCATCCAGATCCCCAAAGGTTTTAGCGTGCTGCAGGCCTGCGATGCAGCCGGGATTGACAATCCCAGGTGCGGTACATCTGGTGAGAGCAGTGGGGTGGTTGGCTTCATGCTTCTTCAGGCCCTGATCACTCAGGCAATTCATTTGGTGCGGGCAACTATGCCATGTGCGGTAAGGCTTACGATCCGAGATTTATCTATGCCTGGCCGAATGCGAAAATTGCCGTTATGGGCGGTGAGCAGGCTGCAAAAACCCTGCTGCAGATCCAGGTAGCTTCATTGCGCGCATGCCTCTGGTGGTGGGCACGTTGCCAGCAATGTTGCGGCGCGCCACAGAGCAGCCGTTCCTCTTGCGATACAGACGCGGCCATCACGCTGCCCATGCGTGCAGGTGGAGATGAGCCTCAAGCCTGTGGCGTCGTGCGCCATGCCTGCTGGGCCGGGCATGAAGATCAAGACGGACACGCCGCTGGTCTAGAAGGCACGGGAGGGCGTCATGGAGTTCTTGCTGGTGGGCTGCGGTGGATTGAGGCACTGTGCCCGTAAAAAGCAATGAGCATGGCTGCAGCTCGAACGTCTGGTTATTATGGAATACTGGAAGCGCTGCGCCGCGCCTAACAATTAGGCGGGTCCAACCGGAAAGAGGGTGAGCCCAACCGCGCTTTGCTGCGCAATGGAACCTCAAGGCGCATCAAGGGTTGGCAGGTTGGTGGCTCGCGAACAGGCGTCGTGTGCGTCCCGCCTGCCGAGGGCATCTGAGGTCCGCTGACCGACATCCAGAGGGTAAGAACGCGCAGCCCAGGGGTGTATGGACCTCCTACTCCCCTGCTCATCAACCACCCGCTCGACTGCCCGATCTGCGACCAGGGCGGCGAGTGCGACCTGCAGGACCAAGCCATCGCCTATGGCCGCGGCGCAACGCGCTATGACGAGAACAAGCGCGCCGTGCATGACAAGATATATGGGTCCGCTCGTCAAGACGGTGATGACCCGCTGCATCCAGTGCACGCGCTGCGTGCGCTTCAGCACCGAGGTCGCGGGCGTGCAGGACATGGGCGTCACGGGCCGCGGCGCGACAGCGAGATCGGCACATGCGAGCGCCGCGGCTGACCGGGCATGTGCGGGGGGCAGCCAAGGAGGAGGGCGGTTGGCCGACATGCTGCTGCAGCCACTGCAGCGACGTGGCTGGGCGTCAGCCGAGGCTGCCGCACGGATGCAGCGGCTGTGCTGGCTGTTTGGCTTGCTCGACTTTCTGCATCGTTCAATTGGCCTCTGACCCGCTGCATCCAGTGCACGCGCTGCGTTCGCTTTGCGGAGGAAGTCGCGGGCGTGGAAGACATCGGCGCGATCTATCGCGGCGAGAATATGCAGATCACGTCGTATCTCGAACGCGCCGTCGCGAGCGAGCTGTCGGGCAATGTCGTCGACCTCTGCCCCGTCGGTGCGCTGACGTCGAAGCCCTATGCGTTCGAAGCGCGTCCGTGGGAACTGACCAAGACCTCGGACCATCGACGTGATGGATGCCGTCGGCACGAACGTCCGCATCGACAGCGCGCGGCGCCGAGGTGATGCGCATCGTGCCGCGGCTCAACGATGCCGTCAACGAGGAGTGGATCAGCGACAAGGCGCGCTTCGATGACGGACTCGACGCAGCCTCGACCTGCCGATGGTCGAAGGGAAGCGGCTTTGTCTGGCGATCTCAAGGGGCAAGACGGTCGGGGTAGAGGCTTGGCTGTTTACTAGCGGTGAGGGTGCATTGAGGTTGTGATGTCAGCAAGGCAAGAGGTGTGTGGCCGCAGGCTGATTGAGGGCAACGTCGGTAGCGCTTGGGCGTTCCCTTTGTTCCCCAAAGCGCTGTTATCGGTGGCTTCCGCACACCTCTCCTCTCTCCCGCTGTCCAGCTGTCCCTGTTCCTCACACCGACCCCCGGCTCCTCCTCGCCTCCAGGGCGCCAACGGCCAGCTGCAGCCCGCCACCTGGGGCGAGGCGCTCGCCGCCGTCCGGGCCGCCGCGGCCGGCAAGTCCGGCACCCGCTCAAGGCCATCGCGGGCAAGCTGGCAGACGCCGAGTCCATGGTGGCCCTCAAGGACCTCTTCAACCGCCTGGGCAGCGGCAACCTGTGGCACGAGGGCGGCTTTGCCGACCTGAGCGCCGACCTGCGCGCGACCTACGTGGCCAACACCACTGTTGCCGGTCTCGAGCAGGCGGACGTGGTGCTGCTGGTGGGCACCAACCCGCGCGTGGAGGCGCCGGTGTACAACGCGCGGCTGCGCAAGGCCTACCTGGACGGCTGCAGGTTCGGGCTGGTTGTCGATGCGGCCGACCTGACCTACCCCTACGAGCACCTGGGGGCCGACGACGCGGCGCTGGCGGCGCTGAAGAAGGGGAGCCCCTTCTATGAGGCGCTCAAGGCGGCCAAGAGGCCGGTAGTCATCGTCGGACCTGGCGTGCTCAACAGGTGGGGGATGGAGGCCACTGGGGTGGAGGTCGGGAGGTTATACAATTTTTGGCCAGCAGTGTGAGTTCTGTGCCATGGCATGATGGTCCGGCTGCTTCAGCACCACTGCACCGCCGAGGCCCTCGCGATTAGGCCGCATCCATCCTCACAGCGCGTGAGGTGCTTGCATATCAGCTTCAGCAATGACTCACAAACTCGTCCCGGCTCCGCTAGCTATCTGAATACTTTGTTCCACCGCTGACTCGACTCTACTAAACTCCCTCGTGGCTCACGCTTTCACCCCACCTCCTCCCTGCCCCGCCAGGCCCGACCGCGACGCGCTCGTCAAGGCACTGCACAGCCTGGTGGAGGGCGCCCTGGTGGTGCGCGACGACGGCTGGAACGGCTTCAACGTGCTGCACGACTCCGCCTCGCGCGTCGCCGCGCTCGACATCGGCTTCGCGCCCTCCGCCGCGTCGCGCGCCCCGGGCGCCAAGCCGGCCGAGTTTGTCTACCTGCTGGGCGCCGACGATTACGACGCGGCCGCGGTGCCGGACGGCGCGTTCGTGGTTTACCAGGGCCACCACGGCGACAAGGGCGCCGCGCGGCCGACGTCGTGCTGCCCGGCGCGGCCTACACCGAGAAGACGGGACGACGTCAACCTGGAGGGCCGCGTGCAGCGCACGCGCGCGGCGGTGCCGCCTGTGGGCGACGCGCGCGAGGACTGGAAGCATCCTGCGCGCGGTGAGCGAAGCGCTTGGGGCGCCGCTGCCCTACGACGACGTCGACGCGGTGCGGCGGCGGCTGGCGGACGTCGCGCCGCACCTGGCGGTCGTGAGCGAGGCGCAGCCCGCGGTGTGGATGAACGGCCACTACGCCCGCACGCTCGACGGCGCCAAGCCGGCGGCGGCCGGCCCCCTGCGCACCACGATCGAGTCGTTCTTCCAGACAGACGCCATCAGCCGCGCCAGCACCACCATGGCCAAGTGCGTGCAGGCGCGCCAGACCATGAACTCTAGGCCTACTTCGCGCCCCTGGGCGCCGCGCTGCTCAGGGGCTGCCGGGTCGGTGTCGGCCACGACGCAGCTGCCCCTGGCGATTCGCAGGAGGCCGCGCTGGTGCCGGAATCGACCAACTGGTGCCTGAGCTCCCGCGCCGTGTACATCGTGTGGTATTTGTTGTAGTTTCCCATGTCTTGTCATGTATTTTGTTTCTGTTTTTTGTGCAGTTGAGCGTCTGTATGTCTTTCGTGATTATTAGTTTTTTCCCTCAATAAAATGCTGCCCCGCCCAGCTCCAGAATCTGAAGTACCGTCTTGCACCCAGTGGCGCACCGCCTGCCTCAGCTCGATTCTTTGATGGTCCGGCTTCAACTGCACGTGACGGCAGCACTGCACCGAGGCTTGGCTGTTGCCGTTGCCCATAGGTAGGCTGCTGCCTGACGAGAGAACCGTCGGTCAGCTGGTCTTCCGGATCGGTTCACGCGCTAACGGTCAGCTTCTATCCCGAAGCGTTGGCGAAATTGCTGGGCATCCCCATTCAACAATATGTCGGTTCGGCAAATCAAGGGCATGGGCAGGCTTGAGAATCACATTGCACAAGTTTGAGAGCAGTGGCCAAGAAGCAGGAAGCAGTACAGAAGTGGTTGAAATCATTGATGTTTCAGACACGCTTTGCACCGGGGGTTGACGTCACAGGGCGTCAAGGGCTGAGAGCACTGGCATGTCATGCGGACGCCCTGATTGCCAGGAAAAAAGGCGCGAGCTGAAAGAGACCATCTCGCGAATGAGGTGCGCAAGCAATGCCTCGCATGATCGATCGATCAGCAACGCCATCCTGACGCTTCGGATTGCAGCTCCGAATATCCAGCCGGGAGATCTTGAGTACTGCATCATGGGCAAGAAGAAACAGCTCAGAGTGTCCTTTTTCTTCCTGATAGGCGATTCCTAGCAGGTACTTAAGCTACTTCTGTGGAAAAACATTACGGACGCTTTGGAAACGATCAAAATGAAGCCATGCCTTACCAGGCTTGCCGCCACCCTCGCGCGTACGCCCCGAAATGAAGCCCCTTCGCTGTCGAGGCGCAAGCCGAGCTGCGCCCTGCCCAGCGTTCGCTGCCCAAGGTCGACACCGGGACCAGCCCGTCTCCACCGAGCCCGTCGACGGTGGCAAAGAAGCCGAACGGCTGCACCCCCGTGATCCGCGCCGCGACAATCTCGCCGGTCTTGCTGCGCAGGAGGTCGCGCAAGCTCGCGGCCAACGTCGGCCGGCGGCATCCAGCAGCCCGCGTGGATGGCGTCATAGGCGCTCTCGAGTCGCCGGGTTGACGAGCAGGCGCACAAATGTCATGCCCAGCGCCCACACGTCGATGGGGCGGCTGTCGGTGCAGCGCAGCGTGCACCCCACAGTGGCAAGCGCGACGCGCATGGAGCGCTGCGGCGACTTGGGCGCGAGCTGCTCCGGGGCCATGTAGTAGGCCGAGCTCTCCGGGTCGAGGCCGTGGTCGCGCGCGCGGCCGGTGACGCCCAGGCGCTCAGTGTGAGGTAGCCGTCGCGGCCCACCAGCAGGTTGCCGTCCTTAACGTCAGAGTGGCGCAGGCGGGCCTGGTGCACGCGGCGCAGCGCCAGGACAGAGTGGGCGGCCACAGAGAAGAAGACGCTGGAGCTCAGCAGGGGCGTCCAGTTCAAGGGCGGATGAAGATGACGACGGGCTGTCGTCGGTGCTGCTGGCGATGTCGGAGCGGCGGCGGTGACGGCGCAGGACGCGGCTGATAGGCTTGGAGCCAGCCAGGCCTGCACCTGCCAACCGGTCAGCGGCAGCATCCGCAGCGTGGCGGGCGTCGAGGGCAGGGCGCTGTGCCTGGATAGATAAGACTTCAACGGTGTGTCCGGCTATCGGCATCGCGCTCCTAGCGCGACCTGCCGATGCCTATCCTTCCAATGGATTGCCGCATGCGATTACGAAGTCGAGCGCTGCACAGTAT